>JAKUCM010002282.1:0-27365 GCA_023374145.1 Lepidium sativum | reverse complement strand
AGAACTTGCAGGTAATGGCCAGGGCAATGTTGTTTGGAAATAATGCTCCTAAACACTTATGGACTGAAGCTGTTAACATTGCATGTTACATCGTCAATCGTATGTACATGCGAAATAGAACTATAAAGAGTTGTTATGAGTTATGGAGGGTATAACTCTGACTGTACATTACTTTCACATGTTTAGATGCGTTTGTTACATTCTGGATGATAAGGATCATCTTGGATTTTTTGGTTCTTGGGGTGATGAAGGTATGTTTCTTGGATATTCAGGTTTAAGTACTGCATACGGAGTATGCAATCGTCGTACTATGCTTCTACATTTCAGCTAACACTTTAGCAACTCGATGAGAATGATGAGCCTCGACAGCCCGTAGAATCTAGTTCTTCTAATCGTTCTTCAGGTGTGATTGATGTTCCTCCTTAAGTTTATCACAATCACTCCTCTAAAGATGTTATAAGTGAGATTCAGGGGGAAGAATTACTCGAGGAAACCAAATTGATTTTAAACAAATTGTTGGGAATGCAACTTTTGTGGCTTTAATGGCACAGAAACAAGAAGGTGTTGAGTATATTGAGTATGTTTGCTTTGTGTCTAAAATAAAATCCAAGACATACAAGGAAGCTCTACTAGACCAATTTTGGATTGCATCTGCAAGAGCAGGCGGCGGTTTTTAGCTCTATTTATAGGGTTTAGGGTGAAACCCCTAACCCTCCGCCCAGGATGGGCCAAATTCGAGCCCACCTAGATTGGATCAAGTCCAACCCGCAGGACACTTATGTCCCGGACCAACGCATGAACGGCCCAGCCATTTTCCACTATCACTCCCTCAGTTCAAACACTTCACTCCCTGTCCGAACACTCAACTTCTCTGTCCGAACACTTCACTTCCTGTTCGAACACTTCACTTCCTGTCCAAACACCTCACTCCCTGTCCGAACTCACTACCTGTTCGGACACTGTCACTCCCTTGTCCGAATTTCATAGACATGTCGGAATTTCCCACTACCTTGTCCGAATTTCATGTGGCCTTGTCCAAATTTCACGCGGCCTGGTCCGAATTTCACGCGGACTGGTCCGAATTTCATGTGGCTTAGTCCAAATTTCACGTGGCCTGGTCCGAATTGCACCAGGCCTTGTCCGAATTTCACTTGGCCTTGTCCGAGTTGCTTATGGCCTTGTCCGAATGGCACATGGATTTGTCCGAATGACACTTGCCCTTGTACGAATGGCACTTGGCCTTGTCCGACCAAAACCCCCCATCTTTCCCTTATTTTCCCACACAGCTTCCTTTGTCCCTCGAACCCATCTGGAATCACCCGAAGGGTCCGCGGAACGCGGGTGTTACAAGTTTCCCCCACTTCAAAGGATTCGTTCTCGAATCTAGACTTGGGATGGTCCAGCCTTTTGCTTCTCATATAACTTAGGGAAATTTTCCTTCATTCTGACTTCTGGTTCCCACGTGACCTCAATTTCCCCATCGCAATCCCATTCGACTTGTACCATTCTGGTTTTCTTCCTTCGGTCTGCCTTGACCTTCTTATCTAGGATCCGGACTGGAACTTCTTCAACAATCATATTTTCCCTTAGGTTCCTTGGAGGTTCAACCACAACTCATTCCCCATTGCCTAAGCACTTCTTCAGCATCGAAACATGGAAAACGTTGTGAAACAAATCCAGTTCCATAGGCAGTGCTAACTATAGGCTACTTTCCCAATCTTTTCCAGAATCTCATAAGGCCCCATATACCTTGGAGTTAACTTAGCTGATCGGGTCGAACGTTCCTTACCCTTATATGTGACCATCTTAAGGTAGACCAAGTCACCAACTGTGAACTCAAGTTCCTTCCTTCTCTTATCCGCATAGCTCTTTTGTCTATCTTGGGCTTGTTTCATGTTGAGCTTGACCATTTTCAACTTTTCTGTTGTGTCCTCTATGAAATCTCGCCCACATATGCTTCGCTCCCCCACCTGAGTGCAACACAAAGGGGTTCGACACGGTCGTCTGTACAGTGCCTCATACGGAGACATCCCAATACTTGTGTGATAACTATTGTTATACGCGAACTCGGCCAAAGGTAAGTGCTCATCCCACTTACCTCCCCAATCCAACACACTTGCCCGCAACAAGTCCTCAAGTGTTTGGATGGTACGTTCTGAATGACCGTCTGTGTGCGGATGATAAGCCGTACTTGTATGGACTCTAGTCCTTAACCTAGCCTGAAGCGCTTTCCAAAACGCTGAGCAGAACTTGGCATCCCGATCAGACACTATGCTTGCTGGTGCACTATGCAACCGAACAATCTCCCTTACATAGATTTTGGCCAACTTTTTAGCCCAATCCGTCCTATTGACCGCAATGAAGTGAGCCAACTTGGTTAGTCGATCCATTATTACCCATATCGCATCCCTTTTATCACAAATGGACAGTCCTGTTATAAAGTCCATTGTGATCATGTCCCATTTCCATTGCGGGATCGGTAGGCTTTAGTAACCTACTGAGAACATGGTGTTCTGCCTTCACCAATTGGCAAGTAGGGCATTCTGAAACCCACTTAGCCACGTCCCGTTTCATTCCTGGCAATGATAGTACCTTTTTAGATCTCGGTACAACTTGGTCGATTCAGGATGGATAACCAACTTAGAGTGATGTGCCTCCTTAAGGATTTCTTCCCGGAATCCCTGGTCGTTTGGAACACACACTCGGCCATGAACCAGAATCGTCCCATTATTCGAAGTCTGGTACTCGGTATTATCGTTTTTTGCTACCTTGTTCAGATTTTCATCATTTTCTTCGGCAGTCTGTACCCGACTTAACAAATCAGCTTGGTCCGCTACACCTAAGCCGAAAGGTTCCTCTTCAATCGTTAAGGCTGCTAGACTCAACATCCCAACCATGCTAATCAGCCCTTCCATCTATTTTTCTGAGTCCACGTCCACTCTTTCCCTACTTAGTGCATCCACAACTAAGTTTTCCTTACCTGGATGGTATTCTATGTCCAGGTCATAGTCCGCGATCAGTTTCATCCATCGTCTTTGCCTTAGGTTCAGGTCTGGTTGAGTGAAGATGTACTTCAAACTCTTATGATCCGTGAACACTTTGACCTTCCCACCATAAAGGTAGGATCGCCATATCTTCAAGGAAAAAACCACAACAGCCAGTTCCAAGTCATGAGAGGGGTAATTTACTTCATGCTTCCCTAACTGTCGTGATGCATAAGCAATCACCTTCCCATGCTGCATCAGTACGCAACCCAAACCCATTCGTGATGCGTCCGTATACACCACATAAGGCTCACTCGGTTCTGGCAAGGTCAGAACTGGAGTACTCGTTAGCATGTCCTTAGGTTTGAGAAACTCCCTTCACACTCCTTAGTCCAATTGAAAGGGACATCCTTCCCAAAGATGGGTCATAGGCTGCGCCATGCTCGCAAAGCCTTTAACAAAACGTCGGTAATGCCAGCTAATCCAAGGAAACTCCTTACCTCGGATGCGTTCAAGGGTCTAGGCCATTCTGAAATTGCCTTGATCTTTTCCGGGTCCATGGACACTCCCTTATCCGAGACCAAATCCAATTTCCCTTTTCCAAAAGATGCAATTACTCAGCTTTCCGAACAACTTGTGTTCCCTTAGCTTCCCCAAAACCGTCCTTAGGTGACCTTGATGCTCTTCTGGTGATTTAGAGTACACCAGAATGTCATCTATGAAGATAATCACGAATTCATCCAAGAATTCTCGGAACACATCGTTCATCAATTTCATGAAGGCTGCCGGAGCATTGGTAAGCCCGAAAGGCATGACCACGAACTCAAAGTGTCTGTACTTTGTTCAGAAGGCTATTTTCCGAACGTCAGGCTTCACGATTGGGATCTGATGGTAACCCGAAGCCAAATCGATCTTTGAGAACCAGGTAACACCTCTGAGTTGGTCCAACAACTCGTCTATCCGTGGAAGAGGGTAGCTGTTCTTTACCGTTACTCGGTTCAGCCCACGATAATCTATGCACAACATGAAAGTGCCATCTTTCTTCTTGACGAAGAGCACTGGTGTGCACCAAGGTGAACTACTTGGGCGAATGAATCCCTTATCCGTCAATTCACTAAGCTGCCTCTTTAACTCGGCCATCTCTGCCGGCGCCATCCGATAAGGTGTCTTATAGATTGGGGCCATCCCGGGTTCCAACTCGATCGTGAAAGGATCAGATAAGGATGGTGGTAAACCCTTAACTGCCGCGAACAAATCCTCGAACTCATTCACCATCGAAATGTCCTTAAGTTCTGTGTTCGTTTCTGTCTCGGCAGATGTGATCGTAGCTAGGTATGCTTCACATCCTTGTTCGACCATCTGTTCTGCTTGGATAGCCGAAATGATCAAATTCGCCGAGGTGGGTCGGATTCCCTAAAACACCAGCTGATTCCCACCATTTTTAAACTTCACCCGACCGCGATGGCAATCTAAGTGTGCATTGTTCCTTCTAAGGCAATTCATTCCCAAGATCACGTCATAAGACTTCACTTGGAAGATCACCAGATCAACTGGCATGCTCACTCCCTCTATGAACACTGGGACATTCCGGACACTATCCAAAATGTCCATCACTTGCCCTCCAGCGGCTCGGACTAGTCCTTTACCTTCCCCGGGTTCGTTCTGGAATCTTTCAGTACCTATCATTCTTGGGTGCACAAAACAGTGTGTTGCCCCCGAATCAAATAGTACATGGGTTGCCGCACCACACATTTTCACAGTTCCAGTTATTGGGCGTGCAGTGTTCTAATCTGCTGGATCCGCAACCATCGAATAAGCCCTCGGCACCAATGCTTGCCTCTTTGGCGGAGGTTGCAGTGCTTCACTTGCCCGTTTTCCTGAAGACTGCTCCAACTTCGGCCAATGCGGTCTGATGTGCCCTACTTCACCGCAGTTGTAGCACACCCTTGCATCACTAGCTCGGACTTCCTTTCCCCTTCGGTCCTCTTTTGGCAGTCCTGAATCCTATGCTCTGTGCTACCACATCGGAAGCATGCACCCGAAGCAAATCTGCATGTACCAGAATGCTCCTTCCCGCAGACCTTGCACGCACTGCGGGCAAAAATTGGCTTTGCGGACCCATTTCCTTCAATCTTCTTGAACCTGGGTCCCGAAACACTTCCCGACTGCACTTGTGGTACAGTCTGTACCCGCTTCCTTTCCCCAGCCACCTTGGCTTCTTCCAGCCCACTTTTCAACTGTGCTGCCTTCTCTACCAACTCGGCAACAGAATTGTTGTTTCGGACTTGGCAAACGTTTCGGAGCTCAATTCGCAGTCCGCGCATGAAGCGACGAATTTGGACCTTCTCATCGTCCAACTCGCGAACCACATAATGCCTCAGATTGTTGAACTTGGTCTCATATTCCCTCACGGACAAGGATCCTTGGCAAAGATCCAGAAAGGCTCCCTCAAGCCGATCAAACACTTCCGGTGGGAAGTATTTTACCCTAAACACCTTACTGAACGTTTCCAAGCTGCAGTTTGGGTTATCCATTCTTTCCAAAATGCCTTGCCACCAATTGTACGCGTCCCCTTCCATGTAGTGGACCACGATATCCCTGTTAAACTCTTTCGATCATCAGATAGAGTTGAAGTTCTTTTCCAGCCTACTCCGCCACTCGTCTGCCTCGATAGGCTTGGCACCTCATGAAAAGAACTTGGTGCCTAACTTCTGCATGTGATCCATCATTTTCAGATATGATGGAGTAACCGCAGAGTATGTCTCATCGACCACGTTTTCCACCGGAACCAGAATCACTCGCGGTGGTACTGCTACAGAGGGCACTACAGTAGGAAGTCTTTCCAAGACTTGGGTCAATAGAGCAAACACCTCACTCATCCCAATCGGATTCGCGGTACCAGCACTCGCGTTGGGATGCTCACTTCTTTCCACACTTTGGTTGTCCACGCTTTGGACATCCTCATCCTCGGACCTTCCCGTCACACCTCGGGAAGTCGCCTCGTTTCCCACATTCCTTCTGGTTTGATTGCTTTTAGCCATCTACAGTGACCTGATTCACTAAGTTAGTCCCTCATACTAACTTCGTTCAATTCACACCCATATAAATACATATAAACCTTACCGCGAGACCTTGGCGCGAGGAGGATGGATTTCTATTCATCTAACCCGTTTATGCATAACCCGACTATCCTAGAACCAAACCACGCTCTGATACCAACTTGTGGCACCCTAACTCGTGATGCCTACGTCCGGATTCAATTCAGTTTGGTCTTGGGTGAACGAAACACTTAGTCAGTTTTAGGTTCTTTCTTTACTTAGTCGTTTTCGAGTTTTTGACAGTTTTATAAGCCCAAAATGTATGCATAAACCAACTCAAGAGGTTCTAGTACAACAAGTTTGCAAGAATGTTTGAATTTAAATGTGTCAGACCTAGTTTATCCCAGTCTTATTTCATCCTTCCTCCATCTCGCCTCGCTCCTACTTAGCCACTTTCATGATCCTTGGGTAAATCACCTACAATCACGTAAATTGAGTAAGAAAACGAATTTGCTTAGTGAGTCGGTCATTCCGTCCCACTAGGACAAACCAGAAATGTATCAAGCAATAACACAATCAAGTCAAAGAATAGCATTATTCATGCCCAGAGTCCAGCATATTCATGCTCAGAGTCTGATCAGATATGCTGCCTTGGTTACCCGGATTCACCCAGATCAGCCAAAACAACCATCATGAACGGAAAACACTCATCTTTCATCCAACCATCCACGCAATCCTAACCCTTCTATTACTTAATCCCACTATTTCCCAAAACGAACCTAGAATCACCTCAACGGTTCCGAAAACTCACCTTTGCCTTAGCCTTTTTCTGACACCTCTTGATGTGATTTCCAATCAGGTTACTCGGATCCGGTTTTGATCGCTCTCGATCCATTCTTTCCCTTGCTCGATTAAACAAAAATCAGTCTTAGAGTTCTTTCGCAATGAGTTCCGATCTTCCTTAGAGTTTTTCGTGAAAATTCTGGGTTGCGGCGGTTTTTAGCTCTATTTATAGGGTTTAGGGTGAAAACCCTAACCCTCCACCCAGGATGGGCCAAATTCGAGCCCACCTAGATTGGATCAAGTCCAACCCGCAAGACACTTATGTCCCGGACCAACGCATGAACGGCCCAGCCATTTTCCACTATCACTCCCTCAGTTCAAACACTTCACTCCCTGTCCGAACACTCAACTTCTCTGTCCGAACACTTCACTTCCTGTTCGAACACTTCACTTCCTGTCCAAACACCTCACTCCCTGTCCGAACTCACTACCTGTTCGGACACTGTCACTCCCTTGTCCGAATTTCATGGACATGTCCGAATTTCCCACTAACTTGTCCGAATTTCATGTGGCCTTGTCCAAATTTCACGCGGCCTGGTCCGAATTTCACGCGGCCTGGTCCGAATTTCATGTGGCCTAGTCCAAATTTCACGTGGCCTGGTTCGAATTGCACCAGGCCTTGTCCGAATTTCACATGGCCTTGTCCGAGTTGCTTATGGCCTTGTCCGAATGGCACATGGATTTGTCCGAATGACACTTGCCCTTGTACGAATGGCACTTGGCCTTGTCCGACCAAAACCCCCCATCTTTCCCTTATTTTCCCACACAGCTTCCTTTGTCCCTCGAACCCATCTGGAATCACCTCTCTCGTCCGCGGAACGCGGGTGTTACAAGTTTCCCCCACTTCAAAGGATTCGTTCTCGAATCTAGACTTGGGATGGTCCAGCCTTTTGCTTCTCATATAACTTAGGGAAATTTTCCTTCATTCTGACTTCTGGTTCCCACGTGACCTCAATTTCCCCATCGCAATCCCATTCGACTTGTACCATTCTGGTTTTCTTCCTTCGGTCTGCCTTGACCTTCTTATCTAGGATCCGGACTGGAACTTCTTCAACAATCATATTTTCCCTTAGGTTCCTTGGAGGTTCAACCACAACTCATTCCCCATTGCCTAAGCACTTCTTCAGCATCGAAACATGGAAAACGTTGTGAAACAAATCCAGTTCCATAGGCAGTGCTAACTATAGGCTACTTTCCCAATCTTTTCCAGAATCTCATAAGGCCCCATATACCTTGGAGTTAACTTAGCTGATCGGGTCGAACGTTCCTTACCCTTATATGTGACCATCTTAAGGTAGACCAAGTCACCAACTGTGAACTCAAGTTCCTTCCTTCTCTTATCCGCATAGCTCTTTTGTCTATCTTGGGCTTGTTTCATGTTGAGCTTGACCATTTTCAACTTTTCTGTTGTGTCCTCTATGAAATCTCGCCCACATATGCTTCGCTCCCCCACCTGAGTGCAACACAAAGGGGTTCGACACGGTCGTCTGTACAGTGCCTCATACGGAGACATCCCAATACTTGTGTGATAACTGTTGTTATACGCGAACTCGGCCAAAGGTAAGTGCTCATCCCACTTACCTCCCCAATCCAACACACTTGCCCGCAACAAGTCCTCAAGTGTTTGGATGGTACGTTCTGAATGACCGTCTGTGTGCGGATGATAAGCCGTACTTGTATGGACTCTAGTCCTTAACCTAGCCTGAAGCGCTTTCCAAAACGCTGAGCAGAACTTGGCATCCCGATCAGACACTATGCTTGCTGGTGCACTATGCAACCGAACAATCTCCCTTACATAGATTTTGGCCAACTTTTTAGCCCAATCCGTCCTATTGACCGCAATGAAGTGAGCCAACTTGGTTAGTCGATCCATTATTACCCATATCGCATCCCTTTTATCACAAATGGACAGTCCTGTTATAAAGTCCATTGTGATCATGTCCCATTTCCATTGCGGGATCGGTAGGCTTTAGTAACCTACTGAGAACATGGTGTTCTGCCTTCACCAATTGGCAAGTAGGGCATTCTGAAACCCACTTAGCCACGCCCCGTTTCATTCCTGGCAATGATAGTACCTTTTTAGATCTCGGTACAACTTGGTCGATTCAGGATGGATAGCCAACTTAGAGTGATGTGCCTCCTTAAGGATTTCTTCCCGGAATCCCTGGTCGTTTGGAACACACACTCGACCATGAACCAGAATCGTTCCATTATTCGAAGTCTGGTACTCGGTATTATCGTTCTTTGCTACCTTGTTCAGATTTTCATCATTTTCTTCGGCAGTCTGTACCCGACTTAACAAATCAGCTTGGTCCGCTACACCTAAGCCGAAAGGTTCCTCTTCAATCGTTAAGGCTGCTAGACTCAACATCCCAACCATGCTAATCAGCCCTTCCATCTCTTTTTCTGAGTCCATGTCCACTATTTTCCTACTTAGTGCATCCACAACTAAGTTTGCCTTACCTGGATGGTATTCTATGTCCAGGTCATAGTCCGCTATCAGTTTCATCCATCGTCTTTGCCTTAGGTTCAGGTCTGGTTGAGTGAAGATGTACTTCAAACTCTTATGATCCGTGAACACTTTGACCTTCCCACCATAAAGGTAGGATCGCCATATCTTCAAGGAAAAAACCACAACAGCCAGTTCCAAGTCATGAGAGGGGTAATTTACTTCATGCTTCCCTAACTGTCGTGATGCATAAGCAATCACCTTCCCATGCTGCATCAGTACGCAACCCAAACCCATTCGTGATGCGTCCGTATACACCACATATGGCTCACTCGGTTCTGGCAAGGTCAGAACTGGAGTACTCGTTAGCATGTCCTTAGGTTTGAGAAACTCCCTTCACACTCCTTAGTCCAATTTAAAGGGACATCCTTCCCAAAGCTGGGTCATAGGCTGCGCCATGCTCGCAAAGCCTTTAACAAAACGTCGGTAATACCAGCTAATCCAAGGAAACTCCTTACCTCGGATGCGTTCAAGGGTCTAGGCCATTCTGAAATTGTCTTGATCTTTTCCGGGTCCATGGACACTCCCTTATCCGAGACCAAATCCAATTTCCCTTTTCCAAAAGATGCAATTACTCAGCTTTCCGAACAACTTGTGTTCCCTTAGCTTCCCCAAAACCGTCCTTAGGTGACCTTGATGCTCTTCTGGTGATTTAGAGTACACCAGAATGTCATCTATGAAGATAATCACGAATTCATCCAAGAATTCTCGGAACACATCGTTCATCAATTTCATGAAGGCTGCCAGAGCATTGGTAAGCTCGAAGGGAATGACCACGAACTCAAAGTGTCTGTACTTTGTTCAGAAGGCTATTTTCCGAACGTCAGGCATCACGATTGGGATCTGATGGTAAACCGAAGCCAAATCGATCTTTGAGAACCAGGTAGCACCTCTGAGTTGGTCCAACAACTCGTCTATCCGTGGAAGAGGGTAGCTGTTCTTTACCGTTACTCGGTTCAGCCCACGATAATCTATGCACAACATGAAAGTGCGATCTTTCTTCTTGACGAAGAGCACTGGTGTGCACCAAGGTGAACTACTTGGGCGAATGAATCCCTTATCCGTCAATTCACTAAGCTGCCTCTTTAACTCGGCCATCTCTGCCGGCGCCATCTGATAAGGTGTCTTATAGATTGGGGCCGTCCCGGGTTCCAACTCGATCGGGAAAGGATCAGATCAAGATGGTGGTAAGCCCTTAACTGCCGCGAACAAATCGTTGAACTCATTCACCACCGGAATGTCCTTAAGTTCTGTGTTCGTTTCTGTCTCGGCAGATGTGATCGTAGCTAGGTATGCTTCACATCCTTGTTCGACCATCTGTTCTGCTTGGATAGCCGCAATGATCAAATTCACCGAGGTGGGTCAGATTCCCTGAAACACCAGCTGATTCCCACCATTTTCAAACTTCACCAGACCGTGATGGCAATCTAAGTGTGCATTGTTCCTTCTAAGGCAATTCATTCCCAAGACAGTGTGTTGCCCCCGAATCAAACAGTACATGGGTTGCCGCACCACCCATTTTCACAGTTCCAGTTATTGGACGTGCAGTGTTCTGATCTGCTGGATCCGCAACCATCGAATAAGCCCTCGGCACCAATGCTTGCCTCTTTGGCGGAGGTGGCAGTGCTTCACTTGCCCGTTTCCCTGAAGACTGCTCCAACTTCGGACAATGCGGTCTGATGTGCCCTACTTCACCGCAGTTGTAGCACACCCTTGCATCACTAGCTCGGACTTTCTTTCCCCTTCGGTCCTCTTTTGGCAGTCCTGAATCCTATGCTCTGTGCTACCACATCGGAAGCATGCACCCGAAGCAAATCTGCATGTACCAGAATGCTCCTTCCCGCAGACCTTGCAGGCACTACGGGCAAAAATTGGCTTCGCGGACCCATTTCTTTCCATCTTCTTGAACCTGGGTCCCGAAACACTTCCCGACTGCACTTGCGGTACAGTCTGTACCCACTTCCTTTCCCCAGCCACCTTGGCTTCTTCCAGCCCACTTTTCAACTGTGCTGCCTTCTCTACCAACTCGGCAACAAAATTGTAGTTCCGGACTTGGCAAACGTTTCGGAGCTCAATTCGCAGTCCGCGCATGAAGCGACGAATCTGGACCTTCTCATTGTCCAACTCGCGAACCACATATTGCCTCAGATTGTTGAACTTGGTCTCATATTCCCTCACGGACAAGGATCCTTGGCAAAGATCCAGAAAGGCTCCCTCAAGCCGATCAAACACTTCCGGTGGGAAGTATTTTACCCTAAACACCTTACTGAACGTTTCCAAGCTGCAGTTTGGGTTATCCATTCTTCCCAAAACGCCTTGCCACCAATTGTGCGCGTCCCCTTCCATGTAGTGGACCACGATATCCCTGTTAAACTCTTTCGGGCATCGGATAGAGTTGAAGTTCCTTTCCAGCCTACTCCGCCACTCGTCTGCCTCGATAGGCTTGGCACCTCCTGAAAAGAACTTGGTGCCTAACTTCTGCATGTGATCCATCATTTTCAGATATGATGGAGTAACCGCAGAGTATGTCTCATCGACCACGTTTTCCACCGGAACCAGAATCACTCGCGGTGGTACCGCTACAGAGGGCACTACAGTAGGAAGTCTTTCCAAGACTTGGGTCAATAGAGCAAACACCTCACTCATCCCAATCGGATTCGCGGTACCAGCACTCGCGTTGGGATGCTCACTTCTTTCCACACTTTGGTTGTCCACGCTTTGGACATCCTCATCCTCGGACCTTCCCGTCACACCTCGGGAAGTCGCCTCGTTTCCCACATTCCTTCTGGTTTGATTGCTTTTAGCCATCTACAGTGACCTGATTCACTAAGTTAGTCCCTCATACTAACTTAGTTCAATTCACACCCATATAAATACATATAAACCTTACCGCGAGACCTTGGCGCGAGGAGGATGGATTTCTATTCATCTAACCTGTTTATGCATAACCCGACTATCCTAGAACCAAACCACGCTCTGATACCAACTTGTGGCACCCTAACTCGTGATGCCTACGTCCGGATTCAATTCAGTCTGGTCTTGGGTGGACCAAACACTTAGTCAGTTTTAGGTTCTTTCTGTACATAGTCGTTTTTGGGTTTTTGACAGTTTTATAAGTCCAAAACTTATGCATAAACCAACTCAAGAGGTTCTAGTACAACAAGTTTGCAAGAATGTTTGAATTTAAATGTGTCTAGACCTAGTTTATCCCAGTCTTATTCCATCCTTCCTCCTTCTCGCCTCGGTCTCGCTCCTACTTAGCCACTTTCACGGTCCTTGAGTAATTCACCTATAATCACGCAGATTGAGTAAGCAAACGAATTTGCTTAGTGAGTCGGTCATTCTGTCCCACTAGGCCAAACCAGAAACATATCAAGCAATAACATAATCAAGTCAAAGAATAACATTATTCATGCCCAGAGTCCAGCATATTCATGCTCAGAGTCCGATCAGATATGCTACCTCGGCTACCTGGATTCATCCGGATCAGCCAAAACAACCATCATGAACGGAAAACAGTCATCTTTAATCCAATCAATCATGCAATCCTAACCCTTCTATGACTTAATCCCACTATTGCCCAAAACAAACCTAGAATCACCTCAACGGTCCCGAAAACTCACATTTGCCTTAGCCTTTTTCTAACACCTCTTGATGCGATTTCCAATCAGGTTACTCAGATCCGGTTTTTATCGCTCTAGAACCGTTCTTTCCCTTGCTCGATTCAACAAAAATTGGTCTTAGAGTTCTTTCGCAATGAGTTCCGATCTTCCTTAGAGTTTTTTGTGAAATTTCTGTGTTGCGGCGGTTTTTAGCTCTATTTATAGGGTTTTGGGTGAAAACTCTAACCCTAATCCGCCCAGGATGGGAAAAATATTAGCCCACCTGGATTGGATCAAGTCCAACCCGCAAGACACTTATGTCCCGGACCAACCCATGAACGGCTCAGCCACTTTCCACTATCACTCCCTCAGTTCGGACACTTTACTCCATGTCCGAACACTCAACTTCCCTGTCCAAACGCTTCACTTTATGTCCGAACACCTCACTTCCTGTCCGAGCACCTCACTCTCTGTCCGAACTCACTACCCGTTCGGACACTGTCACTCCCTTGTCCGAATTTTCCACTACCTTGTCCGAATTTTATGTGGCCTTGTCCGAATTTCTTCGCGGCCTGGTCTGAATTTCACGCGGCCTGGTCCGAATTTCACGCGACATGGTCCGAATTTCACATGGCCTGGTCCGAATTGCACCTGGCCTTGTCCGATATTCACATGGCATTGTCCGAGTTGCTTATGGTCTTGTCCGAATGGCACTTGGCCTTGTCCGACCAAAAACCCCCATCTTTCCCTTATTTTCCCACACAACTTCCTTTGTCTCTCGAACCCATCCGTAATCATTCGAAGGGTCCGCGGAACGCGGGTGTTACAAGATGCTTTGGCAAAAATCTAAAGAGAAGTGGGTTGTTTATGGAGATCATAACAGATAATTATTCATACCTCCACTATTGTTCGTCATAGACATAACAAGATATATACTTTAAAAGATGAATCATGTACATGGGTCTTGGAACCAAAAGAGTTGGAAGCTTAGCCTCTTAATTACTATAAAGGACTTTATGCTCTTGATGATGTGCCACAAACTGTCGCTCTATTACACAGCTCGGAATATGTTACTCTCCCCGAGCCTTTCACTCTGTTGGAACTCGAGAAATCAACTAGGAGCATGAACTGTTATAAGGCCCCTGGATTGGATGGTTTCCAACCTATCTTTTATAAAAAAATGTTGGAATATCGTTGGTGAATCAATTATTTGTTTTGAAACAGAGTTCTTTTCTTTAGGAATTATCGCGAGAGGGACTAATGATGTTCTCCTCGTGCTTATCACTAAAGTGTTGAACCTTGACAACATCAAGAAATTTAGATCCATAAGTCCTTGCAATGTTTTATTTAAAATAATTACATAGGCTATGATTTTGCATTTCAAACCAATCATGACGGCCCGAATCAGGCTAGTTTCTTACTCGGAAGAACTAGTGTTGATATTATTGTTGTGGTGCATAAAGCTTTATATTCAATGCACGAAAAAGGGCAAAAAAAATTGGATTTTGCTGGAACTAGACCTTGAAAAATCGAATTAGATGGGACTTCCTTAAAGATACATTACGATTTGCGAGTCTTTCTTCTCAAAGGATTAACTGGTACAAAGTGTGTATCACGCGGAGGACCCAAGCTTTCACAAATATGCTTTGTAGATGATTTCATTTTGTTTATTGAAGCGTCAATGGATCAAATACGAGTCATCAAAGGGGTTCTCGATCGTTTTTGTAATGCGTTAGAGCAGAAGCTGGTTTGGAGAATTCAAAAATCTTTTTCACTAATAACATAATGGAAATTGAATCAGTGAGGGAAGTGGGATTAAGGCTACAAAGGATCTGGGGAAATACTTGGGTATGCCTATTCTCTATAAACGCATGAATAAGTATATGTTTAGAGGTATTTTGGAACAGGCTTCCACGCGGTTAACATGTTGGAAGAGCATATTTTAAATCTTGTAGGTCGTGTAACCTTAACTAAAGATGTCTTCACTTCTTCCCTAGTACATCAGATGAGTGGCATCTATTGGAGTATTAGACTTATAGTTCGATGGTTCTGGCACCGGTTCAATGTTATTCTTTTTGGTTCTCATTAAATTGTAATCGGTTTAGTCACATTGATTAAACCGAAAGCTTCTTCTTCTTCTTCTTATATGTTTTCATATATATATGAACATTTGTATACAGTTTTTGACTATGATGAATACAACGGATACAAGTTCTTCTTTTCTTCTTCAACGGATCTGATTTCCTTTTTGATCGAAGAAAGCAGACAAACATGGTGGTTGTTCGTAAAGGAACCAAAAGACCGGCGACATCTAGAAGATTGGGTATATCGAATCGCACGACAAGATCGCAAAATTCGGATCAAATTGATGGTGAAAATCAAGTTTCGACGATCTCGAATAATCTATTCGGAAATGCGAACTCGGTGAATCAAATGTCGACTGGAGAAAATCTTAATTTTGAAGGTATACAGTTCTCTCCTTACTATTTGACTAGTGGAGATAATCCAGGAGTTGCAATTATCTCGGAGGTTCTAGATGGAACCAACTATACAACCTGGAGCATAGCGATGAATATAGGTTTAGATGCGAAAAATAAGATAGCTTTTGTTGATGGTAGTCTCCCTAGGCCATATCTAACTCACCCTCACTACAGAATTTGGTCGAGATGTAACTCAATGGTAAAATCTTGGATTCTGAATTCGGTTAACAAGCAGATCTATAGTAGCATACTTCGACATGAAAATGCCACAGAGATATGGAAAGATTTACTAGTTAGGTTTCGCATCACCAATCTGCCAAGATCCTATCAACTAACACAGCAAAATTGGACTCACCAACAAGGGACAATGGATCTGTCCACATATTATACTAAGCTGAAGACTCTATGGAACGATCTAGAAGGTGCAGAATGTGTAGATGTCTGTAAGATTTGTGAATGCTGCAAGAAGACATCATTGAAAACAGAACGCACAAAGGTGATCAAATTCCTTGCGGGCTTGAATGAATCCTATGCGAATGCAAGAAGTCAGAGCATTATGCAGAAAGAAATACCAAATCTGGTGGAGGTTTACAACATGCTGGATCAATACCACAACCAAAGAAATATCACGAATGTGACAAATGCAGCTACCTATCATTTCTCAGAGAAAAGCATGGTATAAGGCACGATTAATTCTGTTGTTTCTAACCAAAAAGCTAAGCATGTTTGCAGTTACTGTGGGTATACAGGACATACTGTTGAGAACTGCTACAAGATACATGGATATCCAGCTGGATTGAAGCACAAAGGAAAACAGAACCAAAATAGGCCGACAATTGCTCAAGTAACTCTCTTGGGTAGTAAACATGATCAAGCAGGAACTTCAACAGCTCTTAAAAGCTTGTAAAAGGACCAGATGGAAGGAGTGATTGCCTATTTTAACTCTCAGCTGTCGTTGCCATCTAACAAGGAATTGCAGACCTCTAGTAACAAGGGAATCATCACAGCCTCACCAGGTATTGGTTTCTCATAATCTACACTTAATTTTGTAGGAATAATGAGAACCACTGGGGTAAGCTTCACTAATCAATCATGGATTATCGATAGTGGAGCAACACATCAAGTAAGCCATGATAAAAGTCTAATGATTAACTTAGTTAATCTTGAAGATAAAACTGTAACTCTACCAAATGGACTGACAATTTGTATTGAAGGAATTGGAGAAGTTAGAATTAATGAAGACTTGATACTGACAAGTGTTCTTTATATTCCAGATTTCACACTTAACCTTCTTAGTGTGAGTCACTTGACTAGAGAGTTAAACTGTCATGTTATTTTTGATTCTTTTACTTGTGTGATACAGGAGCCTATCAAGTATCAAATCTTTACAATCTAGATAAGAGTTCTTTAGAAATCAGTTTGTCCAAAACCTTTCTTTCTTGGTTAATGTTGTTTTGAATAATTCTCTATGGCACAATAGGTTAGGACATCCTGCAGAAGCTAAAGTAGATTTTGTAATGAATTTACTTGGTGTCACTAGAAGAAATAAAGATAGTTTTCATTGCAATATTTGTCATTTGGCTAAACAAAAGCGATTACCCTTTGTTTCTTTAAATAACATGTGTAAGAACCCCTTTGATCTTTTGCACATTGATATCTGGGGCCCCTTTTATGTTCCAACCTTAGAAGGATATAGATACTTTCTTACTATAGTAGATGACTATACTCGTGTAACTTGGATTCACCTAATGTGTTTGAAGAGTGATGTTTTGCAAGTGTTTCCAAATTTTCTGAGAAAGATGGAAATCCAATTTAAAGCGGTGGTTAAAGGTGTGAGGTCAGATAACACACCAGAGCAGAGATTTGAAGAATTGTTTAAGTCAAAAGGAATAGAGTCTTACCACAGCTGTCCAGAGACGCCAGAGCAGAACTCGTTGGTGGAAAGAAAGCAACAGCACATTCTGAATGTTTCCAAATCCTTGATCTTTCAGAGCAACGTACCAATTGACTATTGGGGGGATGCAGTGCTCACTGCGGTGTTCTTAATCAACAGGTTACCAGCTACCATTCACAAGAATGCATCACCTTATAAAATGTTGAGGAATACAGCTCCAAATTATGAAGGCTTTAAAGACATCTCAGAAACAAAGACACAAGTTCGATCATCGAGCTGAACCTCATGTGTTTTTGGGATACCCTGTAGGTTACAAGGGATATAAGCTTCTAAATTTAAAGACAAATGGGATTCACATCTCACGTAATGTGGTGTTTCACGAAGATATATTCCCATTTAAAACAGAGAACAGAGAGAGATAGACGATCTATTCTCAACCAGAGTAGATAACAACAAGACAGAAGATGTTCTTCGACATGATTCTTTAGTAGCTTCACACACTGAGGAGATAGAAACTGAGAATGAAGATTGTGATGTATCAGAAGACCGAGTCAGTGCAAGAGAAGAGGTGGAAAATGACAGAGTCAACAGGAAGACTAAGGCACCTGGCTATCTACATGACTACTATTATGGGATCACAGAGACAGACTTGCCATTCCCACTGGCAAACTATGTTTCTTATGACAACCTTTCAGAATCATACATGATCTACAATTGTTCTGTAAGTCTTTTCTCGGAACCTACTTCTTTCTTTCAAGCTAAGAATCAAAAGGATTGGATAGATGCTATGAATGAAGAATTGATAGCTTTAGAGAACTCTGGAACCTGGAGTGTTTGCACTTTGCCTGAAGGGAAACGTGCAATAGGATGCAGGTGGGTATATAAGACCAAATTGAATGCTGATGGAACCTTAGGGAGGTATAAGGCTAGGTTAGTAGCTAAGGGTTTTACACAAAAAGAAGGGATAGATTTCGTAGATACCTTCTCTCCTGTAGCTAAAATGACCACCATTAAGACATTGATTGGAGTTGCTGCAGCAAAAGGTTGGAATTTGACACAACTTGATGTGTCAAATGCCTTCTTGAATGGAGACTTGCACGAGGAAATTTTCATGTCCTTACCACCAGGATACACAATGACAGGAGAAGGAAAGTTACCTCACAATGCGGTGTGCAAACTGAACAAGTCTTTATATGGCCTCAAACAAGCCTCAAGACAATGGTTCTTGAAGTTCAGCAACACCCTGCAAGCCCTTGGATTCAAGAAGTCCTACACTGACCATACTCTCTTCATTAGAAAAGTGAATTCCAGATATATTGCGGTGTTGGTTTATGTAGATGACATAGTGATCGCCTCGAACAATGAAGAAGATGTAAAAGATCTGAAGAGTGCTTTACATAGTCATTTCAAAATTCATGATCTAAGACCATTAAGATATTTCCTTGGTCTCGAGATAGCAAGGAGTGCAACAGGGAACTCTATTTGTCAGAGAAAGTACACACTCGAGTTATTAGAAAAAGCAGGATTATTGGCCAGCAAACCTTCAAGCATACCAATGGAACCAAACACACAACTGGTTCTAGATAGTGGAGAACCACTTCTGTCAAACCCAGAGATGTATAGAAGACTCGTTGGAAAAATGATGTACCTTACCATAACGAGGCCTGACATCACCTTTGCAGTACACAAGCTCTGTCAATTCACTGCGGCACCAAGGGACTCACATCTACAGGCAGCTCTCAAAGTCCTTAGATACTTAAAAGGAAGTTTAGAAAAAGGTATTTTCTACTCAACAGAATGTAATCTTATCCTCACAGCATTTACAGATGCTGACTGGGGAACTTGCAAGGATACGCGTTGATCAATCTCTGGCTTCTGCATGTTTCTCAGATCTTCACTCATATCTTGGAAGTCCAAGAAGCACCAGACCATTTCCCTCTCATCAGCAGAGTTAGAGTACCGAGCAATGAGGTTTGCTCTCAAAGAAGTTATGTGGCTAGTGAACCTTTTGGAAGAACTCGACACACCACAACACAAGCAGTCGACTTCTTTTGTGATTTAATGGCAGCAATTCACATATCTAAGCATTCAGTTTTCTATGAGAGGACAAAACATCTAGAGATGGATTGTCACAAAGTGAGAGAGAAAGTAGTTGATGGTTTGATCAAGCCGGTTTATGTGAAGACAGAACACAATCTTGCAGACATCTTCACGAAACCATTAAATGCAATTCTTGACAAAATGGCAATGTTTTCAATATACTTGCTATCTTGAAGGAGGGTATTGGAGTATTAGACTTATAGTTCGATGGTTCAGGCACCGGTTCAATGTTATTCTTTTTGGTTCTCATTAAGTTGTAATCGGTTTAGTCACATTGATTAAACCGAAAGCTTCTTCTTCTTATATGTTCTCATATATATATGAACATTTGTATACAGTTTTTGACTATGATGAATACAACAGATACGAGTTCTTCTTTTCTTTCTTTCTTCTTCAACTTTTGTTGAATTTGAGTGTTACACTGCAACAGCATCTACTTACCAAAAAATCTATTGAAACTTGTAGATAAAACTTCAAGACAATTTATCTTGGGAAGTTCAACCGAGCACAGAAAACAACATCTTGTTAACTGGAAAATAGTTTCTAAGAAGAAAGCCGAAGGAGGCCTAGGAATCAAACGTGCAAAAGAGATGAATTTTTCATTTCCAGCTAAAATTGGGTGTAGACTGCTTTATAATCACTCGAGTATCTGGTCTTTACTTTTACGATATAATGACAAAATAAGGGACTTATGGGACCTCTAGTGGCTTCATCGCTCGGGTTCTAGCTTGGCTATATGGAATGGGCTCCAACATGGTATAGTTGAAGTCATTCTTCAAGGCATTTAATGGATAGTGGGTAAAGGTACTAGCATCAATTTTTGGTTTGATCCCTGGCAATTGAATCGTCTGTTGGTTTCACACATTCTTCAGTCGTTACCTGCAGACATAATATCACGGTCAGTACATGAGTTATGGCAGACTCAGTCAAGCTGGGGTTTGGAATCTATTATTCCGTATGTATCTGAGTCAGTGGTATTACAGCTTCGTTCTTTCGTGGTGGACCAAGTAACTAGCGCGGTTGATAGAAATTCTTGGAAAACAACTCGGAATGGGGATTTTTTTGTTTCTTTGGCATATGATTTGCTCACTGTTACCAAAGCCTCATGTACTAATATGCAATGTTTTAACGAACATATTTGGTGTGTGAAGGTCCCTTAAAAGATTCGGGTTTTCCTTTGGCTTACTTTGCATCAGGCGCTCATGACAAATGTAGAATGACACATCAGTAATTCTGGTTAATGCTCGATCTGTAAAGGAGGAGGGGAGACTCTCCTCTATATATTACGTGATTGTCCTGCTATGACTAGAATTTGGACCCGTTTACTTCCAGTTCCACAACAAAGACTCTTTTTTTAATCAGTCATTACTTGGTTGGATCTTTGTTAATCTTGGATGTCATGATCTCTTAAATAATGTTTCATGGTCTAATTACTTTGCCACATTGGTTTGGTGGGCTAAGCGATTGCATTGTTGTAACGTTTTTGATAATAATTGGAGGTGCAGAGATCGTGTGGGTTTATTAGAGAGAATAGCAAAGAAGCATTTATGGGTTCTTCCTCAACCTAAGCAAGTGTTGTTCTGCCAATGTGTGTTGAGCGTTTCATCACTTGGTCTCTTCTGACATCGGGATGCTGGAAACATAATATGAATGAAGTTTTAAAAGGCAATCTCAAGTCAGCATTGTCTGGTGGAATCTTGCGTGATGATCAAAGTAATTGGGTTTTTGGTTTTCAGTTAAATGTCAGAGTATGTTCTGCCCCTCTCTCAGAACTCTGGGGGTGTATTATGTCCTTTAAATCACTTGGGAGTGGATAATTTCACTTGGGAGTTGATTCTGAGATAGTGGCAGGTTTTCTCACTATACTCACCCTCTATATTTCCTGATATAATTGTCATATGCCTTTCTAGTATAGGATTGGAAAATCCGAATTCCCCATGTGCGTAGAGAATCTTATCGCCTCACAAATGGTTTAGCTATTTATGTGTTTATTTTACCGTTGTGTTTTCATTTTTTGTCTTTATTACCAGCCGATCGTCTACCTCTCTTGGAGGCGGACAAAGACAGTATTGGAGTTGTTTGGATCATTTTTGTTTCTTGATTTCTTTTAATTGAATAAAGCCTTGGGGATGGCCTTCTCCCTGTTTGACGACACAGAAAAATACACTTAAATGTTTTTTTAGGTATTCCAAATGATGTGTTAGTACCTAGGCTTGCTTTTAAGTGTGTTTAATGTACTAAATATTATGAGGCTCATTTTAATTTATGAAAATTATATTGCAAATTTTAAGAAAATAAGTGTGTTTTTAGGACCCTTTAATCATTTTCTATTATCTTTTGGTTTTGGGAGAGCCATAGGTGGTAGATTTGATCATCTTTATCATCTGGTGTATGCATGGGCATAATACCAAGATCTGAGGACCTGAAGAACCAGACCCGTGTCCATACCCAAATGTGTGCCCCGAAAACCCAACTTATGGAATTTTAAACATATTGTTAGAGTATTTTAAGAGTATTTTTGATGTTTTAGGTATTTTCATATATCTTTTGAATATTCGGGTATACAAACATGTTTTCGATTTTTTGGTAATTTTAAGTTTTTCTGGTTTTTTACTTTTTCGTTAGATATATTTTCAGATATTTGGATATTCGGGTAATTATTTTAAGAAAAAAATTGGATTGAAACTGACCTAAACATGAATGAAACAAAACTAAAATAGTAACGGATCTTACATGGGTATAAAAAAATTTGACCTGAAAGGACTCGACCAGAATCCAACTCGAATCCAATTTGTGGACTCAAAGTGGGGTGGTAGCAACTTTATCCAAGTGTGTAGTCCAATCAACTCTTTTATCACTTGGTGGTGGTAATTTTATCCAAATGGGGTGTGATAGAAGAATTCTCTGAGTCAATTCAATCAGGTGGATTCACTAGAAATCAGAATGTGATCAAATCTTTCTAATTTAAGCCAAATAATTAAATTGATATCTAGCAACCTAAATGTCAGAACTAAATGACAATGGTAGGAAACTAAGTATTAAAGATATAACAAAGCAGAATGTAGGCTAACAATAAGCAAGCAAACAAAACAAAACTTAGAAAGAATGCAAATGAAAATGGCATTGAGGAGTTGGATGATAGATCAATATTTAATCAAGAACTCTCTAAATGCTTAACAAGCTCAACCAAGATGATTTCTAGACAATAGATTCAAAGAATAAGCATTCATATATCTCATGACAAACTTCATAAACTAAACTACTTCATACTTGACTCTCACTAACAAAATATAACCATCAAGCATAAATATTACTTTATTCAAGCTAATAAACTACCTAACTAATCAATCTCTTAAGTTATGAATGAATTTCTCTTATTTCAGTTCAGTCAAACATTTTATCAAACACCTTGTGGGTGCAGAAATATCTTAAAACTCAAATGATTATAATGAAATAGAATTAAGGATGCTAAAATAGAAGAGATTTACATGTTTCTAACCTTGAGCATTCAAGAAATACACTAATCTAATTTATTTTCTCATGAGCTCTAATGGAACTACTTACAAATCATAATGAAACTCAAAAACCTAGAAAATGAAATATATAGATTGATTAGAAAGATCAGAAAGAGATGAACAAGATTAAAATTAAGATAAAACAAGATTAAACTTAAGATAAAACTGCATAACATAATCATCCAACAAGATCTCAAAATCCAAATCAGATTACAAGAAAGAAAAATAATAGAGAGGTTTTAGTATTGCGTTTTGACGTGTATTAATCAGAACTGAACATCTTCTGAACTTTGACAATGAGAGACTTGCGAGATTGGAAAGAGAGAATCTAATATCTAGAGCAAACAGTGCTACGATGAGTAATTCTAATCCTCCAAAGCTTCCAGCTAACGATGGTAACCATCACAATCAAGAGGAAAATGTTCACCAAAACACTGCTACAGTTGTGCAGTTGAGAAAACAAATAAAATGGTTGCATAGCCAGCAACAAAAACGTAATTTCCACCCTCTACAGTGTTGCAGAACTGAGAATCCAATGGTCAATCAATATGTTTTCCATGGCCTACCAGCTGAGAACCCAATGGACCACGTTGAGAACTATAAGGACAAGTGCACTACAACGAGTTCTGACGGAGTCAATGCGGACTATATCAAATGCAAGTTGTTCTATCAATATTTGGGAGGTAATGTGATGAGGTTGGTGAGATCCCTTCCTGCAATATCTTTGACTACTTGGGAAGACACTAGAAGTGTAGTTCTCAACCATTTCTACACTAAGTCCAAGAGCGCCGCGTTGAGAAACAAGATCACCACTTTTCAGCACAATACTTATGAGTCCTTTTGCAAGGCATGGGAGAGACTTAGGCGCTAGCCATTATTATCAGAAACCCTTCGTGCAACAACCACTTTCAACAAAATTCCAAACTATTTTAGTAAACAACTCAGCCTTAGTACCAGGCACAAGAGAATCCTTCCAACAACTCTAAGGACGAGCTTAAGGCAATGATGCAGTAGCTTCTTTACAAACTCTAGTGAAGATCAATGCAAAGGTCGACAATATGTACAACGATCTCAACAGCAAATATGAAGTCTAATGTACGCATGTGAAGAAGCTAGATTCTCAGTTTGCTTTGAATGCAGAAGCAATGAAAAGACCTCATGGAGTGCTACGAGGAAACACTGAGAAAAACCCAAGGGAGATCTGTAACCTTATCATCTCCAACGATGAGAGTGAGAGAGTGATAAATGAGATTACTAGACTTCACCATGATGATGAAGCTGAGTATGAGAACTAGTTTGCTGATGTTAAGGTTCATAAACAAGCTATTATTGAACAGGTTACAGTAGCCACCAGAGAGCTAGCAAAAATGCATATGGATACTACGACAACAGACATCGAAGGTTTTGCACCTCGAGTTTATGAACAACCGATTCCCTTCCCGAAAAAGTGTACATCAAAGGTTCTTTATAGGGTACAAACATACATGGAAAAGATCAGAGTACCATTACAAAAGGTAGACAGTTTGTGTGATACCGATTGAGCCAAAAACACTCACTAAGATAAGACATCAAGGTAAGTTTACCATTCCATGTACTCTTGGAGAATTGGATTTCGATGATGCTCTTTGTGATTCTAGTGAAAATGTGAATATCATATCGTTTGGGAAAGTGAAAAAGCTATGAGTTGAATATATGTAGAATCACCATGCTTAGGCATGGGTATTCGGTTAAATTGTCCGGGTTTGGTTCAGTTTGATCAGTTTTGGGTTTGGGGTTTTTGAAATTTGAAAAAGTAGCTCAATGATCAAAAAATATATATTTAATTTGGTTCGATTCGGGTTATTTTATGTTAACAATTACCAAAGTTTTAATCAGTTTTTAAATAATTTTGGATTACTCAATAATTTTAAATTCTTTGATTTAGATTTATTCAATCTTAACATAATAGTTTTTTTTGATGAAGTTTTCGTCATGCTTTTACAAATTACTCTTTTAAATGTTTTTAAAAACACACTTCAATTGATCAGAAAGAAACAAGCATTAACAACATGAATACAAAATAGATCTAGACTAATCTACTCTTAAGCGACTTAGAAAACTTAAGATTTACGATGATCGTATTCATTCCCTTAGGAACCCTACATTATCTACTCAGCAAACCATAGGTGAAACAATCAAAATAAAAATCAAGGTGAAAGTCATAATTATAAAATTAATAAGGTAACTTTGAATATAAAAAAATTGAAATTGCATTAAAAGATCATAAAATTAAAGTAGATATTTGTTTCGGAATTAAAACAATGTAAATCTCAAAAGATTTTTGATATAGCGGTATAAACATATATTCCTTTCTTCGTGACAATAAAGGGGTACTTATACTAATCCCTTGCTAAACCTAAAAAATCTAAACTTGTAAAAATCCACGAAGATAGTTGACCCGATCAAGTGGGTTGAGTTGAGTAGTTGGCCAGCCGAGAGTATAACCAACTCGGCCACCAACTGTAGTGGCCCATTGACACAATCTAATAAAGAATTCCTAGTTAAACCATTGACTCCAGCTGCTGCTTGTTGTTGGGACAGTTGACTCGAGTCATAAGTTGTGGTGGCACATTGACTTCGAGCTGCGGCTCAGTGTGTTGACTCGAGCCACCGCCTCGAGCATGCAGTCCGAGTCATTTGTGGAACGTTTGTCTTTTCCTTCTCAAGTTCTATTGGCCCTTTTCATCTCTAATCCAAACTTTTCTAAAAAAACAACTTTCAATGCAAATGTATGCTATGCAAATTCAAAGTATGCAAACAAACTAAAAATGACTCGAACATCATAAAAATGACATCAAAAACTAGTTAAAATGTGTACATATTAACTCCCCCAAACTTAGACTTTTTTTGCCCTCAAGCAAATGCATAGAACTAAGCTGAAGAATATGTTGCAGACAAAGAGAATATCTTACCTCAAACACACAACTCATCGGACTGAAAACCGTAATCCATAAGTGAACCCATGTAACTTTAGAAAAACCACATTATACTCACATCCAAGCTTAGCATCCAATCCTAAAATCCCTAGTACCTAAACTGGACTCTAAAAATACAGATTCAATCCCCTAGTTCTAGTGGTACAGGCTTAGGAGGGACTTTAGATCAATGAACATGAGATTCGACTTCCATGAACTTAACAAGATTTATTCAATTCAACAATTCACTTTTTACTTGTTTGATTCAATTCAGAACTTGCCTGGTTTTGTTTTGGTGTAACAACTCGAATCAGTGGTTCACTTCATATCCCTTTTTGGGATAAAAAATGTGAGTAGGTTTCTTCAAATACTCTCTCGTGTCAGTTCTTACAAGCATGAAAGTCTACAGGGTTACTCATCCTCCCAGCCATTGCACCGATCCTTATAAGAGATTGATAGGTGGAGTTACAAAAGTGTGATAGTCTACGGATTTACACACCCTCCAGCTCCTTCGGCTTGCCAAGATACACAAATGGGTACGGGTTTATGCACACTCATGGTTCCCTTATTTAGCCACCTATTGCTTGGTTTTTTAGGTTTGTTCTCTTTGTAGTGGATCATGTTAAGCACGAGGAAAACATACAATGCATCTTTAGGCCCTAATTCAGCAAATGAATTTCATTAGGAGGGAATTAACTTAGGTTCTTTCGAGACATAACACAAGTAAAGGTTTCCTAGGAAAACGATCTACTCATCAGCTTTCTAAAGCTGAAAATTGCAGTCCATAAAGTTCACTATGGTTACTAGCAAAAAACCTAATAAGAGTGTTGATATGTTCATATATTCACCACTTTAGCTGCACATTTTAGGTAGATTTGCATCCTTATTCATAGCATTTTATGCACTTTAGGTCCTTTAGGAGCATTTTTGCATATGTCATGCATTTAGAGAGACACTTAGGTGAGATGGATTTGGAGTATTCTGGAGTGAAATTGGCATAAAGAATGCAAATATGAGCGTAAGATGTAGTGCCTTAACTGAAGACCTTGAAAACTAAAGCTTGCACAAGTTAAATCTGCTCAACTCGCCGGTACCAGTGAGTGCTCCAGACTCACCAGTATCAGCGAGTGCAGCTAAGCAGAATCATGTTGAAGCATTCGCAGGCTAAAGACTCCATACTCGCTAGTACCAGCGAGTGCAGCCGAGCTGAAACAAGCTGAAGCATTCGCAGGCTGAACTCGCATGTATGGAGTTGCCAGTACCAGTCAAGCAGCACCCACTAACTTCATTATTTCAACCGACCTTATCTAATGTTGACTTGGATTAGGGCTTTCATCTTTTGGGGATCTATAAATACCTCATTAAGAAAAAAAACACAAGAATCTTTCTTGTTACACCTCTTAAGCAAACAAAAACAGCAAAGTCTTTTCTCTCATTTCTCCTTGT
>JAKUCM010002281.1:0-37971 GCA_023374145.1 Lepidium sativum | reverse complement strand
TTTCTCCCATATTTGAATGATTTCGCCAAACTTTGAAATATTTTTAGAGTTTGCATTTTGGGATTGATGTGTGCTCGTGTAACTTCAAAATACATTTTTTGGCCCAAAATATTAGGAGCTCGGCCATGTCTCTTGTTTTTGTTGATGATGTACCCTTATACATTGATCCGGTTACCTATGCATATGAGTAAAGTTGACAAATATATATATATATATATATATATATATATGATGCAGGTGAAATTGCAGTTTTATGGAATGGAAATAAATCTTCATAGAACACTAAATTTTGAGATATTAAAGTGATGTTATTTTCAATAGCAAGGAGCTTGTAACCCTTATATCCTCCTCAGTAACCAAGAAACACACATGCACGTGATCTATCTTGGAATTTATGTCGACCTTTAGGTGAAGTGCTAGCATAACATAAGCAACCAAAAGTCTTCAAATCAGTATATTTAGGTACCATCTTCATGAGTATTTCATAAGGTGACTTGTTAGAGAGTACAACTGAGGGAGTTCGGTTTATCAAGAAAACCGCAGTAAGCACACAATCTCCCACAGAGAAAGTTGCAATTGTGACTGAAAGAGAAGAGCCCTTGCAACGTTCAAAATGTGTTGATGTTTTCTCTCAACAACTGAGTTTTGCTCTGGAGTTTCCTGACTGAAATGGTAAGATTTGATACATTTCTCCTTGTAGAATGAATCAAACTTTAACTCAGGCACATTATCAGATATCTTAGTGTTGAATTGGTTCTCAATCATTCTCACAAAATCTGGAAAAACTGTAAGCACATCACTTTTTAACTTCAAAAGATACACCCATTATTACTCTTTTATGGTCTTCAACGATTGTCAAAAAATATCTATGACCCTCTTGTGTTGATTTTGAAAATGGTTCCCATATATCTATGTGAAGCAAATCAAACCCATGATCACTTAAATTTTGTCTAGCAGGAAAAGAAAATTTCTTCTGCTTAGCTTGTTGACATATGTTGTAGTGTATTAGTCCTTTATTCTTATGTTTTGAAATCCCAAGAACATCTGTAAGTAATTCTAATCGAGCAAAAGAAGTATGATCAAGTCTACGATGCCAACCATTTGCATCAACAAATGAGTTTACAACAAAAGAAGGGGAACAAAAGCTTTTAAAACTGCATCTTCAACATCCAGTGTGTACAGATTTCCAAGCCTCCTACCTCTTCTAATCACCAACCCCTTGGTAAGATCTTGTATTAGGCAATAGTCAGGATCAGATATAACTTTAGATTTTAGATATGATGTCAAAGAACTGATGCTTAAGAGAATCAATCTGAATTTGGGTATATACAAAATATCTCATCATTAATCTTAAAGTTGCCAACACCACTAACACATATCATTGTTCCATCAGGGAGATTCACTTTATGTTGTAGTGATGTATCAAGATCAATAAACAAGTCTTTATTGTATGACACATGATGTGTCGCTCCATAATCAATAATACAGATTCTCTTATTAGTTACACACGTTGTAACAACTAATATTCATATAAAACTGAATGTGGATTTAGAAAAGGATATACCCGATGTTCATGCATTCTCACTATGTAGATGACTAACATTTGCAGATCCTGTTAGTTGAGTGTTGAGCTGAGAACTAAAGAAAGCAATAAAATTTTTAATTTGGTCCTTGTTCAAGTTCCCTACAAGATTTTCCAACCCTCCTTGAACAGCATTGTTTTCTGTCACTGAAACTTGAGCAGCAGTACTAGAACCTGCTTTTCTAGGCTGAGAGTTGCCTTTCTTCCATCCAACAGAGTAACCATGAAGTTTGTATCACTTGTCAACAACATGTCCAGTCCCAGCACAATATAAATGTACATGTTTTGCCTTCTGGGATGTACCCAAAATACCAGGCTGAGCAGATTGTTGAATGGAATTCAACATATTTCCACCAGCAACTTGAAAAACAGCAAGAGTTCACATAGATAAACTGTCTTTGACTATCATCTTGATCCAACATATTGTATATTTCAGCTAAGCATGGAAAGAGGTTTATTCATGATAATTTGTCCTCTAATTATCAAGTATTTCTCATTTAAACCAGCAAAAAATTTAATGATTCTACTCCTTTCAAGTTTAGCTTTCGCGGAACGTTGTCCATCTCGCATGGTATTACAACAATCACATAATTCACTAGACTCAGCTCCATCCAGATGATCCAATATAGTTTTAAGTTGAGTATAGTACCATGCGAGATCCATAGATCTTTGACAGAGATCTTGGATTTGTGGGATGATTTGGAAAGTGCAAGGTAAACTTGTCATCTAAAATCGATTATGTAAATCTTCCCAGATCTCAACACCATCATCATGAAGACAAAATACTACCATACATTTGCTTAGAAACCAAGTTCATTAGCCATGATATCACCATATTATTGCAAGGTGACCATATCCAAGAAATAGGATTATATTCTTCTGGTCTGGGTAAAGATCTGTCGATGAATGAGATCTTATTCTTTGCATCAAGTGTTATCTTTATAGGAGAGCTCCATTGATTGTAATTTGTACCATCAATCTGAACGTATACAATCAACATACATGGATGATATGCATTGTGAAGAAACAAAGGGGAATGATTGCTATCTGGATTCATCATCTCAGAAGCAACAAGCTGAGCTTGAGAAGTTGAAGATAAGATTTCAACATGAGGATTTCGAGTTGTACTGTGTGCGCTACAACAAGTAGAAGTTATCACCATGACAACTTAAATCTGACAGAGAAAACATACAGATATCAAGCGATCAATAAATAATCTAGAGGTAACTCTGCTCTGATAACATATTACAAGAATAAGAAAAGAGTTTTGAATACATTTGGTAAAGATGCGAAGGAATAAGATGAAAGAGAGAAGAAAGAGGTTCTGTGAAAGAAGAAGAAGAATTTTTCTATTATTCAATAATGTGAGCTTAATCACACTTATGTATATATTTTTCTGTACCGGAACAAACCGGATTTGTATATACAATTGGTTATGAAAAACTCAATTTTACAATTTCGGACTAAAAAATGATATTCAAAGCGGTAAGGGTACATAAGCAAAACTTATATTACATTGAAGTATTTATTTATAGAGGAACTCCTATGAAATTTGGGTTAATGAAAAATTTGTTACATGTGTTATGTGGTGCATTAAATAGGTTCGTTACTCCTAAATGCAACCACATAAAAAGTATTGAGTATCACCCTACCGTAAACGAGTATTGAGTATCGAACCTTGATCAAATGTTTCATACTATTAACCTTGATCACCATGCCCTAAACCTATATTAGGAAGATGATTCTTTAAGGTTCTGCTTTTCAGCTTGAATGCTAAGTTCTTTAATAAGGGAATCAAGGTTAATAGTAAGATCCCCTTGCATGGGTTCAATTTATTGTTGATCACTAGAAGAAGCTTCCTCATCGTGTGGGTTTGCCATTTCAGCAGATAGGATCTGCAAACAAAATACAAGAATTGGTACTATATTATCAAGAATACATACAATTCCAGTTTTCAATAAGCAATTTTCTTACTTTTGTTCTAGTTAGCAACGATTCAAGTGTTGCAACATGCTCTTTAGTGATGAGACCTCTTTCCTCGTATTGCAAACATTCGGAGGCGAGCTTTAGAACCACATAAGCTGCTTCTTTAGAGAACTGTCCTTCAAGCTTTGGATCCATCAGCTCAGTAACATCCTTTCGTTTTACGATCTCAGGAGCCTAGAATCAGGAGACTAACAAACTAACTAATTGCCTCTTGATTAAGTAGCTTCCATTGCAAGAAACTGACAATGCCAGATTCTCTAAACTCTTGAAAAACAATCACTTACATGGCTTAAAGAAATTGGAATTCCAGTTAGCAGATTCAAAAGTATAGTACCAAACCGGTATGTCATACTTCCAGTGTCTACACCTTCTGCAATACATAAGAACATAACGTAAGATTCTGATATGAATCATCTGAAGGAATAAGTGCAAACTGATTACCTCTTATTACTTTTGAGTAATCCATCTCCATTACCAAGCCAAAACAAGAAAGACAAGCATCGCCATCCTACAGCATCCATTCAGAGGTTAAAAAACAATTTAGATCATTAACAAAGTTTCTAAAATGAGCATTCATTTATATACCTTATCAAAGAGAACTGTGTTAGCACTTAAGTTACTGTAAAAGAGAAAATGTGTAGAGTAAATATATTCCAAAGCTTCCGCTATTTGATAGGCCACTAGTAGACGCATCGACCATTCCATTGTTTGACTTTTCTCTGTGTGTATTACAACAAGCAAAAGAACTTCAAAACAGAGAAAGAGTAACAAGTTCTGATATTATGGATTCTAAGATTACATATTGGACAAGCAGATACATTGACATCAGATATAGCACAAATCAGTACACATAAACCAACAATGTAGCCTATTTGACCTTATATTCACCAAATGCTAAATGTGAGAAAAAGAAGAGTAGATTATTGAAAAATTTATTAAATAAATCGATGAAATAAAAAAATTATAAAGAAATCGCTCTTATATATTAGCTTAGGAAACTCAAAAACTAAACTCTCAAATCTCAATCTCATCCTTTATGCCAAACATTGACATATCTTTATATAAACTAAACTGTTAGCTTGCTGCTCAAACTACTAACTTCTAGCTTACTCCAACAGAGATAAAGAGAAGGAATCGTACGGTTGAACAAACACTTAGCAAGAGTTTCACTTGGCAAGTACTCTGCAACAAGAAGCCTTTCCTTTTCATCACCGCAATATCCGACCAACTTAACAATTCTCTTGTTATTTAGTGTTCCAACTCTCTCTGCGTCTACCTGAACAAAAAAACCAAAGAAACAGAATCAAACCCCTTGAGTGCTGATCAATAACCATAGCAGAATTGATACGCTTACTTTCAGACAAAGAAAATGAACAAAGAAACAGAATCAAACCCTTCAAAACCGATCGGGAACCATCACAAAATATTGAAACTTGAAGGCAAGAAATGCTACCGTAAAGTAGTCAGGATCGGGCCAAGCGTTATTCTTGAATTTCTTGATAGCGACGAAGCCAAGATTGTTTCTCAAATGACCCTTGTAGACGACATTGTAAGTTCCTTCACGCTCCTCTGATATAATCTCGTTGGAACTAAAATTATTTGTCGCTGTTAGGAGATCAGAGTAAAAGAATCCAGTGAAAGGAAAGTTGTCAAATCCGTCGTTCTTGACTTCGTCATGCTGAGTCTTCCGAGTCTGCGTCTGCTGAACCTGTGATTGAGCATTCTCTGTGATTGAATCTGTTATTGGTTCTTTGGTTTTTTTGCAACAACCACCCATGATTGTTATTTCCGCAAGCAAAACAGAGTCTCGGAATAGTTTTTTGTTACTGAAATAAATGAGAGACCGTTAGCAAAATGGGTTTATAATTAGCCTTTTATAACAAAGTATCTATAAATACTTAGCTCAAGCTTTGGTTGCTATTGTGTTAGATTCAAAGACACTGCGTTGATGGAGTGTTTGTTTCTTTTATTTTTTTGTCAACAATTAGATCGACAAGACCCGATCCATAGCCTAAAGCTCACCCCAAAAATCATTTTTAAGCTACCATAATGTAGCAGATAGGAATCGAACCTTGGTGCCAATTTATTAGTTGGATCATCCTAACCACCAGATTGAGAGTGTTGATGGAGTGTTTTGTGTCATTTATGTTCCACCTTTTTATAAAATAAAATAAATAAAAAACTAAAAAGAGTGTTCAACGGTTTACATTATATTATCACCAAGCAATCAAATATACTTGATCTTTGAAGTTATATAACTATAACTTTTTTGATTTTTTATAGAATATTTTTCTCATTAGCATAATAAAATCCCATGAGATTTGGTTTTTTTTTTTTGCGTTTAATAAATTGTTTCATTAGCCTCAATATATGTTTAAAAAGGATGAACACATTGAGATTGATTGCCATAATTTAGTATAATGTAAACTCTTGATTATATAGTCATAATTCATGAAGACTATAGCAATACTAAAATAAATAAAATTTACAATTTTCAAAAAGCATGAATTTTCTCTTCTTCTCTGTGAAAAACACATTGTCCAAAATTAATACCTGGGAATTCCAGAGAATTTTGGGAAGAAAAAGGACATTTTCAGTCTCTTGGAAGACAAAATCAAGAAGAAGAAAGCAAACTGTTCATCAAAACACCTCTCTCCAGCTGGAAAATTAGTGATGCTAAAGTTTGTTCTTACATCTTTCCCCACTTTCACCATGACCTGCCTCAAATTACCTCATAGCATCTGGAAAAATATTCAGTCCAACTTAACAAGATTCTTGTGGAACACAAGTTATGGAAAATAGAAAATGTGTTGGGTGGAATAGAAGAAACTAACCAAAAAAAAACGAAAAAAAGAGGGCTAAGGTTTCGGGACATACAAGCTTTCAATGATGCCTTGTTGGCTAAAAATAGTTCGAGAATTATTCAATACCCAACAAATCTGCTAGCTAGAGTATTATTAGGCAAATATCCACCTCAGTCCAATCTGATGGAAAGCCAATCTGGATAACACCATCCCACAGAAGGAAGGGGATTTTGATCGACAGAGACTTAACTAAAAGAAATTGTGGCATGGTTATTGGCAATGGTAAACATATTGTTTGTACAGGACTTAAAACAGAAATTAATTAAGAGAAGAGGTAGAAGATTCAATTTATTAAGTAGCAAAGATGGTGATTACAAAAATGCCGAGGTGGTCCTCAGCAGGTTAACAAGTACTCCCTCTATTCTTTATTAGTTGATGTTTTAGAAATAAAATTTGTTTATTTTTAGTTGATGTTTTAAGATTTCTATGCAAAATTTATTGCACTTTGGTATTTTTGATTCTTTAAATTCTGCAGATTGATTTATGATTTGTTAAAATATTTTGAAATTTGTGATAAACTATATTTTGCTTAGAAAAGATAAAACAATTACTGATTTCTTAATAGGTGTGAAATGGCTAAAACATCAAGTATAAGAAAACAGAGGGAGTATTAAGAGTCTCAGTCTATGTCTAAGTTTTTTAAATTCTTTCTTCTTTCGCTTCTGGATCTCTGGCTTTAATCGAAGAGCTTTGTTAGGGTTTTTGGCTCTCACGAGTTGGATATGTAGAATGGACCGCACCGCCTTTGTTTCCCGTAGAGCCGACAGTATCGTTGTCCTTTCTACCCATACTTTATAGGTGTCAGACTGCTTTAGGAGGATGCGCACCGGATTGGGCTAATGGGCTGATGGCCGAGATCTATTCAATGAGGGCGTTTATCTTAGGCGAGGCCAGTTCGTCAATGAGCTGGGCTTACCATGATGGATCCGTAGTGAACGGGGACGTAAGTCCACATCCAACAACTATGAACACAGTACTTTGCTACGATTGATCAAACACTACCACCACCCTTTATCCACAAGCAAGCAGATTTAAATTGGAATTGGGGTTTGTGGGAAGGAAGTTTTCCCTAAAAACAAAAAATATTTATGTGGACATTTTACGCAAAATGTGTGCTATTCCGGTCTAACTCGCCAACTATGACTTATTTTCATTTGTTATTTCCAATTCAGATGCTATTCTGAGCAATTACATGACCTGGGGGTTGGTCATATCCTGGACGCGGCTAGTTTTCTTTTGAATAAACATAAAAAAAGTTACAACAAACAATAATCGAATATAATCGAATATATCTGACCGTTAAAACCAATCAGATTTTTTCCTATAAATAAATAGACACAACACAACAGTCAACAGTACACTTCCCTTCAATCTCGTTCTCATTCTGACAATGATGTCTGAATCTGTCGATTTCAATCTCCATGTAAAAGTTTGGCCTAAAACTTCAGGGTTTTTAAGCTGGGTAGTAATCAGTATCGACAGAGAGATTAAAGAGTTCCACATAGACGAAAACAATGAGAAAATCACGAGCCTTAGAACTTACCCAGATCCTTCTTCTCATCCTGATTCACTGATCTTACTCAAATTCCAAAACTTTGAATCGAACTATGTGTTTCAACTTCTCCAAGACAAACTCCACGATCATGATTTGTCACAGCAAATGTGTAACAAGCTTGTTGCCAAAGCCTGAAAACAAAGAAGATGTCTTGAAGATCCTTTCTCCATTGCAGTCTCTGTCAAATTGACACGAAAGATATACAAGACAAGAGATTTAGAGAAAGAGATCGAAGAAGAATCAGAGATATGTTCTGTCTGTCTTGAGCATCTTTGTGAGTCTGGATCCGAGGTTAAATCAATCTGGAATATGGCTAACTGTTCTCATTTGTTCCATGAAGATTATGTCTTCCAGTGGTTGAATCGACTTAAGAACTCTTGCCCTGTCTGTCGCAACCTGTTTATTAACAACCAGAGTAAAGCAGAGTGTTGAAAAAGTCTAATTAGGGTTTTATTTTGTTGAACTAGTGATTTCGTAGAGTTTAAGATACTAATTAGGGTTTATTGTTTTATGTATCAATCTCGAATTAATCTAATTCAGATATTCTCATAACTTCAAATTCACATTAAATGTTTGTTTCTTTTATGTTACACAAATCTCTGTTGTGAATTAACCAAATCAGAATCTCGTTCTGTCCCAAAGACAACAGAATCAGAAACATCTGTGATATGTTGATAAGAACCAAACCTATATTATCTTTATTACTCAACTATGAAGAACGATTACACTTTAGGGTTTGTTTGGAAAACTACGCATCATCCAGTTTGTGTCTAAACGAGTTGGTCGAGATCGTGAAATGCAAAGAAGAAATGGGTCAAGTGGGTATACCAATTTTGTATGGTTTAGATCTATTTCATGTCAGGAAACAAAGCGGAAAATTTGGAGTAGTTTTTGCGAAGATTTGTGAGAAGAAATGGAGAATGAAACAAAACAATGGCAGCAAATCATTGACCAAAGTAGCAAATCTATGTGGAAATCATCCTCAAATCTGGTACAACTTTATATATGTGGAAATCATCGGCATTGAAAGGATGGGAAATGTATCAATCAACAATGCATTCTTACATGGTAATCTTGAAGTAGAAGTGTACATGAAGCCGCCTCCTGGTTTTCATTACTCCCATCCCAACAAGGTTTGTTGTCTTCGCAAATCTTGTTGTGGACTTAAGCAAACTCCTCGTCGTTGGTTCAGAAACTTTCCGATGCCATGCTTAAGTTTGGCTTCCAACAATCATATGGTGACTACTCGTTTTTCTCTTACACGAAGAAAGGAATTGAAACTTGGGTTTTACTATACATTGATGACTTATTAATTTGCGGCAATGATAGTCATATGGTTCAGAGTTTCAAAAATTATCTTAGTAAGTGTTTTACGATGAAAGATCTAGGTATATTGAAGTATTTCCTTGGTATTGAAGTGAGTCATGGAACCAATGATATTTACTTGTCCCAAAGGAAATATGCTTTGGACACTATCTCCGACATCAGTCTCTAAGGTCTAAGATTGCAGAGACGTCATTGGAACAAAGCGATAAACTCGCTCTTGACAATAACCCTCTCCTAAGTGATCCCAAGAAGTATCCGCGGTTAGTTGGACGTCTAATTTATCTCATGAACACACGACCAGATTTGTGCTACTCCATACATGTATTGTCTCAATTTATACAATCACCTTGTGAAGCTCATTGGAATGATGCTCTCAGGGTTGTGTTACTCGAAAGGGGATCAGGGGGCGGGATTAATTTATGTTGAAAGTACAAAGACTTGTCACTTACCATATATTGTGACTCCGATTAGGCGTCTTTTCCTTTGACTAGGGGCGGTTACATCTTTTCTTGACACCCCTACGATGGTACCCCGATCATCTGCACTTCTTCATTCGTATCCGATGATTCGTACCCGTTTGTTCATACCCACTTCTTTGAAATTCGTGACAAATTTGAAATGTTCCACGAAAACACTTATAACTTTCGATCCGTATCTTTGATTCCAAATATGAAACCTGTTATGGATACTAGACAGAAATATCTTTCCAACGGTGGATAAACAGACTCATGGTTCATCCGTATTCGATGGTAATTTGAAATAAAAGATGGCTTTCCGAATCTGTCTTTCCACCACTTTATATCAAACTTACTTCTCTTGACTTTTTGGTGTGCTCTTGATCATCAAATATTTTCCTCAACCTCTTCACGTCTTCTACGGTTATTTCTTCAACCGATAGTGCTCCATTTTTCTCCGAAGAAAGCATTCTCTTTTTGTGCATGGTGTCCTCTTTTAATCACCATAACATCTCCATGACATTTTTTTTTTTGCGTGAACCTCTACACGTCTTCTTCGGATATCTCTTCAAACCGGCACCAAAAAATATCTCTTTGCCTTGTCATCACTTGAATATTTTCTTCTCTTGGTGTCTTCCTTGAACAAAGTTTCTGAATTCTCTTTCTACAACTCCAAATCCACATCCGTTATCTCCATTTGCTTTTGAGAAATTTCCTATCTCCTTCATCCCTTTGGAGCCTTCCTCTTAAAATTACAGCATGTGAACGTGCTTGTGCACATTAATGGTGCTCTTTCTTATCACCATCTCTTCTTTTTCTCGCCTTCATCATACTCTTCTTCTCGCAGCGGGTTCCTCGTCTAGCTTTAATTCTATGTTGGAATATCGAATTGTTTATAAAAGAAGAGAAGAAAAGAGGCTGAATCATAGAAGAACAAAATAGAAATCCTTTTGATTTACTGAAACTTGTTAATTTTACATCAATACAAAACTGGTTTATATAGACAACAAAGAGACATAACATAAGAATCGCACCTCTTAGACATGACGTTTCAACACCACAAGTAACTAATTTAAACGTCACGTCCCTAATGCTACGTCCCTTACATTACTGATATTACTAAAATCACAAAAACTCAATTATAAACCAACACGGTTAAAGTCTCATCACGGGCTTCGGTAGAGCGTAAAGGTAGGAAACGGGCTTTGGTAGCTTGATCCTCCCATTCAAACCCTTCTAACCATTCTCTGTTTGGAAGATATATGACGAGTCCTTTTTCACCACTTGAGCCACTTTTAGAATTGAGTGGAAGCTTTTTCAGCTTTCTACAGTTGTCTACATTGATCATCTTAAGACATGGAAATGGCAGAGGTTTCCAATAGATGTTCTTCAGCTCTAGCAGAGATCTTAACGTTAGATATTCTAATTTCTGAAAAGGAACAATACCTGATTCTCCATCTTCATAAGCTTTATCTTTGTTTATTAGTTCTTCCACATCACTATCCCCATCAACTGAAAGCACTGTAAGATTTGTAGCAAACATCAGCCACGTCAAATCTTTTGGGCATTTGCCGTTGGATTTTAGAAATATCTTAGAAAGACTTAAGAAGAATGCATGTTTTGGATTCTGCAGAGGAGAAACCGTTTCTCTTGTGATGCATGTTGTATCCATTTTTATCTCAGATATAACACATCTTTCTAAATGGAGCTCACGAAGTTTCTTCATACTAGCTAAACACCATATGTCTGATGATTTTAATTGACAACTCAAGACTTGTAGAACTTGCGTACAACACATCAAATTTTGAGAGCTTAAAAATTCAACCAACCCTGAATCAGAACTGATACTCGTCGTAAAAATTTCTAAATATTCCAAGTCTTTCAACTCTTCCTTTATCTTGGAACTGTATGCAACTCTCGAAGCATATAATTTCAATACTCTTAGATTCAGCAGTTCAGAAATCCCAACAATGCTCAAAAGTTGATGTGTTACCTCCAAATCCAAGTGAATTAGATTTTTCAACTTTTGTAAACCGACAGGTAGACATTGTAAACTTGTCTTTGATATGTTGAGATACTTCAACGAAACTAGATTTGATATTTCATCTGGCAATTTTTTAAGATTTGCATTAGATGAAAGATCCAAAATAACTAGCTTTGGCATGGACTTGAAGAATCTACCGGAGATAGCACCAAATGTTATGCTGTTTCTCTGCAAAAACAAAGTTGTGAGTTGATGACATTCTCGGCCATCAAAGGTATGATTCATATTGTTAGCCATCAACGATACTCTCTTTGCATAATTCCAATTCTCAAACTTTGGCGTTTCGAATAAACCAGCACCAGCATGCACAACAAAATTATCTTTTTGCTTTCCAAAATCAGATGCGATCCACAAGGCCATTTCACGAACTACATCATGCATGTACACATATATAATCCCATAACCCCTTTCTTCCTCCTCCATCAACAAAGATGAACGAACAAGGTTATTGATTATCTCATAACCCTTGCTATGGGACATTTGCGTACTCTTATTATCGTCTATAATCCCTTCACATATCCACTTCTCTATCAATTCATCTTTAGATATCCTTTGATCTTCTGGATATAAAGCGCAATATAGTAAAGATGATTTGAGTTGCTCACTTTTTAGATTATCGTAACTATATTTCAAAATGGGAAGAATTTCCTCCTCAACTTCAGAAAACTCAGCTGCATTTGAGTTTAGAACATCAATGGCTTGATACCATTCTTGAATTTTCTGTTTGTATGACATGGCTTCACCAATGACATTAAGTGCAAGTGGTAGACCATGACACTTTTTAGCAATTACCTTTGCATGCTCTGGTATGTCTGGATGACTTCTTAATGTGATCTCTCCAACTCTTTTTTGGAACAAATCCAATGCATCTTCACGTGACAAACATTGGACTTCCATCTGAACATTTACTCCCATGCGTCCACATACTTCTTGAGAACGAGTTGTGAAAACTACTTTACTTCCATTTTCTAGATTTGGAAAAGGGACTCCGATCTTTGTTAGATCAACTTTTACCCATATATCATCTAACAACAACACAAACTTCTTTTTCCTTAGGACATTGTGTATCTCACATGCCTTTTCGTCTTCATTTTTTTTGTTCCAATCCTTGCTTTCATCAAGGCTTAGTTTCTTTGCAACTTCTTCTTGAATCTTTGGGATCTGTAAATCCTTAGAGACCACAATCCAAATTACCACATCAAAACTATTCTCTTTCATCTTATTATTGATTTGCTTAAGAAGTGTGGTTTTCCCAACTCCCCCCATACCATACAGACCCAACAAACCTACACTATTGTCAATGAGACAACTCCATGCCACTTCAAGCATTGTTTCCTGACCAACAATATTGGATAGAATAGGCCTTTCTACTACCTCAGATGTTTGGGCTTGCCCAACAACCACGTCAAAATACCCTTTAGATTTGAGATTCTCAACTTCCTCCAACTTCATGAAAACTTGCTTTCCATAACGATAACTCAGCTTCAAATTCTTAGAGCAAACCCCACAAATGCACAATCTTTGAAGCTCTTTTTTTCTATTATTAAACAAATTATTAACTTGACTCTCCATGGTCTCAACTCTAGAAAGCCATACCTGGATTTCAGCAAGCCTTCGTAGACCTTTATTCTCCTCTCTCTCCACTCTTCTAGACAAATCGTCTCGCCTTGCCTTAAGTTCTTCCATGGTTTTCTCCAAAGCTATGAGATTCTTCTCAATGCTGTGAATGTGACTCGCTTTTAGACATAAACATTGAGTAACTTGATTTACAACTTGGTCACATGATAACGAGACAGAGCAGCAACCACCCATCGTTGCACACACTCAAGAGTGATAAGGCGGTGATTCCTATCACAAAGAAACAGATTCTACAAAGGAAAAAAAGAATCTGAAGCTGTTAGTAAATGAGAGAATATAATTCGTAGAGAAGAGAAGATAAGATATATGAGAATAAAATGATTTCAACAATGTGCCCAAAAAGTCTTGCGGGTCCAGCAATCTCAATTATTCATATTTTTCCCATTAGTGCTTTACCCAATGGTAAAGGGAAACAGACAAGTCCGTCAAAGATGTCTGCTTGGCTGAATTAAGACTACTTACGACGTTGAATAACATTATTCAACAGTTTAATAGCTACAATGGTGAATTGAAAAATGAGTGGAAGCTGACATGGATTAAACTATGTTGAATCTTTTCAATATATTGAATGGAAAAAGTAGAGATACATGTGGCAGTCACATCACAATAAAAATTAAAAATTAAAGTTAATTAAATATTACGGTCTTAGTTGGAAGAGAAAGGTGATGATATATAGTATTAAAATATAAAAAGTAAGTTGTTGAATAATAATACTATTGTAGATAGTAAAGTTTCATAAAGAACACTCAATCAAAATAGCTATTTTTATTGATTAGAAAATATGTTCAAAACTAACCAACAAAAATTTAATGTTTTCTTTTGAAGAATTATAGGCTTGATTTCAACAAGTATTTATAGAGATATCTAACACTTTGATATCTCTTTGACAAATCTTATTCCAAATAGAAAATAGTTATTCTTAAATCTATCTAGAATCTTAACAAACTCTTCTTATCTTTACAATCTTCTATTCTAAAGAGATCTTGAGTGTGAAGTAACTTGAAGATTACCCAACAATCTCCCTTCTAAGCTTCAAGTCCCTGTCCGAAATGTCTTGTACTCCAATAAGACTTCTCGTATGCTTAAAATGGATTCTTGCAAGAGCTTTAGTTAAGATGTTTGCATGTTGTTCCTCTCCCGGTATGTGCTTGACGCTAACTCGACCTCTTTCAACACACTCTCTGATGAAATGATATCTCTTGTGTATGTATTTAGATCGACCATGAAAAACATAATTCTTAGTTAACTCAATCACTGATTTCTTGTCAATGTTGAGCTCTAACTTTGTCCACTTTTTCGCCTTTGATTTCTTCCAACAAATCCTGCAGCCAAATTGCTTGTTTTGAATCTTCAGTTACAGCCATAATTCCGCTTCACAAGATAATAATGCCACTGTACTTTGCTTCTGTGAACACCAAGTAATAGGCGATTCTCCAAGATAGAAAATATGTCCCGTTGTGCTTCGACCATCATCAAATTCTATGCAACGACTACTATCACTATAACCTATGAGCTTCAGAGTATCACATTTCTTATATACCAAACCATGTCTTAAGCTTCCTTGTAGGTATCTTAAGATCTGTTTCAAAGCCTTCTCATGAGAAGCTCTCGGATTCTGCATATATCGGCTAATTACTCCAACTGAGTAAGCCAAATCAGGTCTTGTGCGTAGGTGATAACACAAGCGCCCGATCCTTCTTCGATACAAAGTAGCATCTACCTCAGGTTCTTCGTTTGTTCTAGACAGTTTTGATGTACACGTTTTTAGCACTCGTTAGGAGCCTCATTTAGTTAATTTAAGCATACATTGCTACTGCATTCTCATCATTTTTATAGTCCAAATAGCCCAATTCATACGCATTAGCATATACATTGCATTCAAGGAGATTTCAGGTAGTAGAGCACATAAACAGAGCATTCATGACAAGCAGAAGCTAAAGAGTCACATAAGGCTCTCAGTGAACTTTAGTCGAGGTTGAGTCTGAAGATCGAGCTTGGAAGAGCCAACACACACCCTTGTCGTGATCGAGTCCATTTTGTAGAAAGAGCAGCACTTTGAGTCAAGTCTATTTTGGAGAAAGAACAGCACTCTGGGTCGAGTTCAACTCGAGCCCCCAACTTGAGCTCCCAACTCGAGCTCCTAACTCGAGCCCCCAACTCGAGCACCCAACTCGAGCTCCCAACTCGAGCTCTCAACTCGAGCTCCCAACTCGAGCTCCCAATTCGAGTCCCCAAATCGAGCCCCCAACTCGAGCCCCCAATTTGAGCTCCCAACTCGAGCTCCCAACTCGAGCTCCCAACTCGAGTTCCCAACTCGAGCCCCCAACTCGAGCCCCAGCTAGAGCTCACTCACGCGCCAGATCGAGCTCATTTATTGATGCATTCAAACCTTAAATTTGTGTTTGTTGTTAAACTCATGCGTTCTGAGTAGTCACCTAGGGATCCTGAGGATGAGTTAGGTCTGCGTGATGCTTAGGTTTTCTAAGGCGCTTAGGGTTAGATTTATGTAAGTCTTTTCTGATTTGGTGTTATCATCACTAGTTTCATTCTGATCAACTGAGGCTTGTTCTGAGACGCTCTAGCACCGATGGGTGTTTGGTAGAGCGTCAGACTGAACCACTTCAGAGATTCACATGCTCAGCTCGAGGGATCGAATGTCTGAGGTGTGAATCGGCGTTAAGCGAGTTGATCGTTCATTCCGACTAGATTATCAAATGCCTATGGCGATAGGGTCTGTTAGTAGTTTACTTGAGTTTGTTTGCCACGAGAGTGGACTCATTATTTGTGTTCTCGTTGCCTAGAGACTAGCTCTATTGAGTGATATCAAGCGCCTAGTTAGCTTAAGAGTCACGTTGACCCATGAAACTCACTCCTCATGATCCTGCTTTCTCACCCTGCGTTAATTCTATTTGATACTCTACTGTTTATTGCTCTGTTTGAATTATTTACAATTGCACTGCTTTGTCTATTTTCGTTTTAAAGATTCGAATTAGGTTGTTAGAGAAACAACACTTTGATTGGCTTGAATTAGGGTAGTTAACTGCATCTTGATTGATAATTACATTCCCAGTTGGATTGTCACCTATTATACTACAACCGACATACAAGTATAATAGGATTTGACAATAGAGTAAGAAATCCTATTATCAAGTTTTAAACCAAATTCCATAGGAATGTGCATAACATTACAAGTCTGCAAACCTGCCTCCTTTAGAATTTTCCGTGCATAAGCTTCTTGTCTTATGGTAATTCCCTCTTTTGTTTGCTCCACTTCAATTCCAAAGTACTAGCTTAGTTTTCCTAAATCGGTCATTTCAAACTTAGTGGACATAGCTGCCTTGAACTCTTTGATCACACTTAATGAACTTCATGTGACAAACAAATCGTCAACATACACCGCAATGAGAAGTAATTATGCTCCTTCTTCCTTTCGGTAAATTGAGCTCTCTTTAGAGCATCTCTCAGTCTAAACATCTTCAAAATCTGGTCTAGTTTAGTGTTCCACGCTCTTGGAGCTTGTCTCAAACCGTAGAGAGCCTTAGATAGTTTGAAAACTTTATGTTCCTCTCCCTTCTTTTCAAAACCATCGAGCTGTTGCACAAATACGGTTTCATTCAACTCTCCATGTAAGAAAGCCGTCTTGACATCTAAATGGTATATCTCCCAACCATTAGAAGCGGCCAAACCAATAAGTAGACGTACGGTTTCTATTTGAGCCACATGTGCGAAGACTTCATCAAAATCTATCTCGGAACGTTGTGCATAACCTTTTACAACAAGACGTGCTTTGAATTTGTTGATTGTGCCATCTGCATTTCTTTTAATCTTGAAAATTCATTTCAAACCTATTTATCTTAGCACCATTTGGCTTATCAACCAGTGTCCATGTCTTGTTCTTATATATAGACCTAATCTCTTCTAAACAAGCATTCCTCCACTCTTCGCTATCTTTAGCTTCATCGTAACATGATGGCTCATCATTGATCAATAAGATAAGCTTTTCACATTCAATATCCACGACAAGAACATAATCTTGGAGGTACGAAGGTGACTGATCCTATCGGCTTGTTCTTGGCAAGGTTTGTTCTAAAAGAAAATTGAATAATTGAAATTTAGTATAAAATACAAAATGCTATTATAACACGAAGCGTTGGTATATACGTCATAACAAATATTAATTGTTGTCGTTAAAAATGACAACTACAAATATAAATAATGCAATTCAGCTTCTCTCGACTTGATTCACATTACATAATAATTTCATTACACGCTTGTTTCTTTGATGTTAAACAAATCTCTGTTTTAGAAGCAACACGAATCTCGTTGTTTAACTGATGTTGAAGTACTGAACCAAACAGTTTTGGCTTACAAAGATGAAAAAGAACCAGGAAGCAATCCGATACTAGAGTCAAGCAAAGACACAGCCAAAGTTTTTAGAATTGCACTAAGAGATGAGGAAAAGAAGATTTCATATCCTATCTACGGATTAACCAAACTCTAGGTGACTATTTTGATAGATCAAAGCTCAATATGCTTGAAGTGATACTCGTCGATTGTTGAGTATATTAGACCATCACCTTCCAATGTCTGAATAACATCCCTATATCAAGACCAAAAACAAGCAACCATACTCTCATAAATAACTTTGAAAGTCAATGAGAGATAAAGATTACAAGAAGTGAAAAGATTGAATAGAAAGAGCTTACTCGAGCTTGTTCTTTGGGATCTTTAATTGCTCAGCAATTTCATCAATGTGTATTCCCTGTTGTCTTGCACTGCAATGAACAAATAATAAATATCAGACCAACTGTAGTTGGTGCAAACTCAAACTCTTATACAAGAAACTTGAGTTTTGAATCAAAGTAGTGTAGAGTGAAGCAAACTCAAACTCACGTGCAAGCAGGTTGCTTTAGGTAGTCTAGAATCACATCATCCAAGTTCTTCCGACCATTGTCTTGCGAGGAAACCACCTAATAAGGAGAAGCAACAAAGAGATTTCAAACACACTGATCACGTCATGTAGAAAGCTAAACAACTTGGTGATTCTCGTCTTACAGGTTTCAGTGGTGTTGCAAAGCTTGTGGTTGATCCACCTTGAACAGATTGACTGGCATCACCGACTTGTTGTTGTCCCAACTGAGAAAGAACATGTCAGATAGAATTGATTGCAAATTGTAATCTGACCATAACACAGTTAATCCTTTACCTGTGACTCAGAGTTCTTAGAGTAGTAGTGTATACACTCAATAAAGTGGAAGGTAATCTCGTTATAGTCAGTAACAGGTCTGCAACACAAAACAAATTTTAAAAACTCAACAGCATTCCATATATATCTAACAACCATATACTAGATCACTCTTAATTGCTAAAGAAGACAAGCATTTCAAAATGAAAACATACCTCAGAGAGAAAACAAGAAGATGTGTTTTGCCCTGAAAAGTCTTCAAAGCACCAATTACACGCACATACATACCATCTCTGCTTCACAAGCTTACCATTAGTAACACATTCAAGATAAATACAATCTTACGAAATATCAGATAATGGGAAGTTACTCACTGCACTGACTCCATTTCATTAGCATCAGAAGCTTCATTCATCCTATAACAATGGAATAACAACAACAAATTTACAAACTTTATAACTGGCCATTGTACCTAAAACAACTCTAGCATTATCAAGAGAAAGTATCTGTGCATTTACCATCTTTTACACTCAACACGTCCTGTTCCATCATCAAGAGTGAACTTAACTTCTGTAACTTTTGAGACATCTTTCTCACACACTAACCCAACAAGTGTAATCTGAAATTCATACCAAAAACATCACAAAACTGAGTAAACTCTATCTAGTGGAGGAATAAAGAAAACAGAGAAATTAAGAATGATGTATGTACGTCTGTTAGTGAAACTCCATTGATGACAAGACCAGATATTTCATCACTTGATTGAAAATGTTTGCTAATTTGCTTTACCGTCACTGGAACAGTACTTTGAGGATCACGATTCTGCAATACAAAATCGACAATATAAGGGCAAAAACTGTTAACAATAGTTCGATCTGTAATCTAATCGGTGGAATCAAACAAAATAACCAGAAGATCTAGAACCTTAACAATGGTGGAGGGTGAGTCGAATTCAGACTGAGAAGACGTAAACCCACCGCCGGAGAAGGCGGCGTTTGGCTCGAATTGACTGCTGGAGAACATTTTTGAACCTAAGAAGTCGGAAAGTTTGTAACTTGAGAAGTGATTGAAAGTAATGGAAGAGAAGATTTGGGGAATATTAAAGAGCGATGAATCAATTTTCCCTCCGATTTTTCCCGCCTATGAACAGCTGACGTCAGCTCGATTTTAATTAATTTTTTTGGTTCAACAAATATTTTTAATTAACCAAAGCAAAATTACGAATAAGGAAGCTTTGTAACACAATAAGAAAAAATAATTTCGAAAATTAACGATATTAAAATTATAGAATATCTTATATTCCATAATTCTAAATTAAAATACAAGGTTCATGCGCTACGTACAAATAAAGCGATAAGTAGCAAGTTCATGGCAATAAAAACTGACATGAGCAAAACATATGATAGAGTGGAATGAGACTTTTTAAGGGAGATAATGGAGAATCTGGGTTTCTGTGAAAAATGGATAAAGTGTATCATGTGGTGCATTACAAGCGTAGAGTATTCAGTTATAATCAATGGGGTCTCAGGAGGAGATATTACCCCTACCAGAGGGTTACGGCAAGGAGATCCTTTGTCCCCATATCTTTTTATTTTATGCACGGAAGTTCTAATCACTAGAATGATGAAGGCAGGAGAGGATAATTTCATTACTGGGATTAAAGTAGCAAGATCTAGTCCGTCGATTTCGCATCTTCTTTTTGCGGATGATACGCTATTTTTCTGTCAAGAAAACAGAGCAAATGCGACATATATTATAGAAATACTCGATGAATATGAAAGGTTGTCAGGTCAGAAAATCAATTTTGACAAGTCCACGATACAGTTTAGGAAACATGTTGGGTCAGATGTCCAAAGTGAGATCCAACGAATCTTGGGAATTAGTAAAAAGGATGGTTTAGGGCAGTATTTAGGACTCCCATAAATAGTGGCAGGGTCTAGAGCGAAAGTTTTCGCATTTGTAGCTGATAAGCTGCAGGCAAGACTATCTACTTGGTCAAATAAATTCTTATCCAAAAGCGGGGAAGGAGATTCTGATAAAGTCTATTCTGACAGCTTTACCAACGTACGTAATGAGTTGTTACAGACTACCGAAGACTGTTCTCCAAAAAGTTCAGTCTGCCATAGCTAATTTCTGGTGGTCCAGTTTTGGGTCTCCTAGAGGTATACATTGGAAAACATGGAAATATTTATGTCAACCAAAATCCAGTGGAGGGTTGGGCTTTCGAATGCTAGAGGATTTTAATTCCGCTCTTCTAGCTAAACAAGTGTGGAGACTAATGGAGTATCCCGATTCTCTGCTAGCAAGAGTTTTAAAGGGGAAGTATTATAGAGATACAAGCATAATGGAAGTGTCTGTTAGTGGAAATGTGTCCTATGGTTGGAAAAGCATGATGTCGGCACGCCCGTTGTTGGCACAAGGTTTAATTAGGAAGTTGGGAGATGGTAAACAAACTGGTATTTGGAAGGACCAATGGACACGAGATGTGTATCCAAGGGCCGCAGAAAGATCAGAATTACATATTTTTCCAGACATGACGGTAGATCAACTTATCGATCATCGAACAGGACAGTGGAATAAGATTCTTGTTCGATAATATTTTGGGCAGAAGGATGCCCAACTGATTATGGCAATCATATTACCGATTTTTCAGAAGCAGGATTATTGGGACTGGCATTATACGAAATCAGGTCGATACACAGTCAAGTCTGGATATCAATTAGCTGGTAGAATCAGAGAAATGGATCAGTGCCGATATGGCCCTTCTTTTGACTAGCTATATAAGGATTGTTGGAAGTTACATTGTCCTCCTAAATTAAAACATTTCCTTTGGCAGGTGTTGTCAGGATGCACAGCTGTGTATCAAAACTTGGTAAAACGTGGTTTTGGTAACGATACACGATGCCAAAGATGTGGGGCGGATATAGAATCAATACACCATGTGTTATTTGAATGTCCACCAGCACTTCAAGTTTGGGCTATATCTGTAATACCTAGCCCTCCAGGACTATTTCCGGGAGAATCAGTTGGGTATAATTTGAATTATTTGTTATCACGTGCAAAACATCAGAAGGAATTCGCCAGTTTTCCTTGGCTTATGTGGCATATCTGGAAGGCTCGAAACGGGTTTTGCTTCACGCAAGTTGACCCTGACCCTATAACTATCGTAGAGAGAGCCACAACAGAGTACAATGAGTGGTCAGTGGCTCGTCAATCTAGTACAGTTCTGCGGGAGTTGAGGGTTTACAACCTTGAGAGGATCAAGGCACCCTTGATATTTCCTACCACAGCCAATCTAAGTTTCACGGGCTACAAATGCTACGTGGATGCGTCCTGGAAGGAAGCCGACCTCTACTCAGGAGTCGGTTGGGTTTGATTTCCAGATTCGGTGGAAGGAATATGTTCGGGATCGATAAGGATTCATAGATGCTTATCGGCTCTTCATGCGGAGTGTGAGGCAGTAATATGGGTCTTGGGAGTGCTGGTGGGGCTACATATCCATGAAGTGGAGATCTCGACGGACTGTGAGACGGTCTTTTCCATAATCCAGCAACCAGAGGAGTGGCCAACGTTCTTACCATACCAGGAGGAATTTCGAAGACTGAGTCTACGGTTTTCTTCTTGTCGCTTATCGGTCATCCCCAGGAAATTAAATTATAAAGCTGATGCTCTAGCCAGGTTAGGACGAGTGTCTGTTTTGTGATTTGTTTGTCGTTTTGTTCGGTATTATTGTTGCTAAAAAAATAAAATTAAAATACAGAGGGTAACTAGAGAGAAAATGAATGTAGAGTTCGACAAAACGATATTAAAAACTGAAGTATCCTAATATTATCTTTTAAAAACCGAAAATAAATATCCAATTTGGTATTAGTTCCTGACAAAATACACTGTTTATTTGCAAATGGATCATAGCCTACTGGCAGGCGGTAAGTCCACATCAGGTAGCTTATTTGCACAACCAGGGATCGAGTCCCCCGCATACATTATGTAGGAATTTGGCTATCGGACCGGTCAGTTGTGGTCCAATATAATTTGTCATTGACAAAAAAAAAAGTACTCTGTTTTTCTTTGTCAACTAGCCTACTGGCTTTTAAATCCCCTCATACTATTGCAGGTAAGGGGTTCGATCTCTGGTGCCTTGAGAATTTGTAAAGTGACTATACCATTGGGCCACCTGTCCTCAGCAAAAAAGTACTCTGTTTATTTATAGTATTTTGATAATTCTGAAGTTTCATTCGGTTTAGTTTCAAACATGAACTGAAAGAACTCAGACAAGTGATCTAATTAGCTTATTTAGCTAGACATGAAGTAGTAATTTCAAATCTCATTATGCTCTAATTTGAAAAACTTAGATTATAAATTGAGTTTTGTTGTCGATTTAATGGTTATTTGTTGTCGATCAAACATGCCACATAATCTAATTTTTACTCTTCTCCTTTGATTCAACATGATTAAATCCATATCATATCTAATATGGTGTTCAATACCATATTGTATGAGTTAAGATTGTTGAAATTCAACAATCCATTGTAAATAGTCTTACAAGTAAATATTGTATCAAATCAGATACAAAACCGAAAATATTTCGATTCTAATTTAATTATTATTTCAATTACATGTTCGGAACTAAAATTGGCACAATAGGCCTAAGGCACTTTCGAAACGCATATAGGTTCTGCATTCACTTCACAACACTAGTTCCACAAAACTCTGATTTGTGATCTCACCATACACTGAAGCGTTACAAAAACAAAACAAAGAGAAGAAGAGCTGATAGTTAAAAAGACTAATAAGTGACGTTGTTGGGCAAATTTCTGATGACGTTGCTCTTCATTCCAAGTCTCACAGTCATTCTTGCTTGTCTTTTGTTCATCTGTCTTAGCACCTTCATCCTCACAATGTCTTCCTTTGACTGCACTGTTGCTAGTCCCATGCTCTTGTACCTGTGTTTATGATTCATTCATGTCAGATTCTGCAATGCTAATTCTAAACAAACAGAGAGAGATGGAGAGGATCTCTGGTGAGGTAATAGACAAACCTAGAGGTTAGAGAGTTGACAATGTGTTTCTGAGAAGATGGAGGTGGCTTTTGTTTGTAGTACCGCATGAATTCTCGAGATCCGAGAGTCCTAGATGTTACTTTGTTCTCGGTTCTTTTGGTGATAACAAGCTCTGACCCACCAAAAAGCTCTATGGTGTTCGCTGATTCACCAGCTACAACCATCTGATTTTCACCTTCATTGACATAGCTGTACAATCACGTATTCAAAAGAAACAACCAGTTAAACAAAATTTACGCAAGAATTGGTAAAGAAGATGTAGATAAAAGCAAAAGAGCTGAGACCTGCTGCTGTAGTCATAGAACTCTTCTAGTTCTGCTTCTTCTTCATCACCACCATCACCAAAATGCACTTTGCAATGACCTTTAGCTGCCATATGCTTTCGAACAGCTTCCAAACTGCTGAATGGGTGACACAATTCATTGCAGTACAGACACACGAAGTCCCTCTTGACCTGGAACAACAACCATGTAAGTAAATAGGCTCAGCAAAAACAAAGATCTAAGAGCCGTTAAAACCAAGGGCCAAAAGATAAGAGACAGAAAGCACAAACCTTTAGACCAAGGTAGGTTAGAAACCCTTTTGGATCCTTGAGGTACTCAATATCGGGAATGAAAAATCCATGGGACTTATGCATATGAACCATACATTTCTCTATCGTCCTATGCTTTCTATCACACATCAAACAGCAAGTAGGATCCAATTCAAACTCGATATCATCCTCTTCCATATCTTCACCAGAACCAGACTCATCCATTTCTGCATCCAAGTCCTCATCCGAATCAACCTCAACCCATTCATCTTCACTCTCTTCCTCAATCGAACCCTTTAATAAATCAGGATTGTTTTTCTCGACACGACGAGGAGGAAGTTGCTTAATTATCGCCATATCTTGCTCTCCATTGCTTTTAGAAGCCTTCAAAACGTGACTCTTAGACTTAAGATGCTGTTCATGAGCCTTGGAACTCCTATAACCTTTATCACAAATTCCACAACTATAAAGCATTGGTGCTTCAACAGCTTTCACCTTTTCTTGAGCAATTGCAGCTTGTCTAGCTTCAAACAATGCTTCTGTAACTCCAGGAACACCAGCTATCTAAACATTTCCAACAATTTCAAAACTAATATAAACCAAACTGTTTCATCATAATCAACAGCAACAGAAACATAAACCACTATATAGAAGAACCAAAATAGAGACTAACATCATCAAAATCAGCTTGAATATATTCCGATTTTCCCGAGAAAACAAACAAAAACTGAATTCACCTTGCGCTTAAGATTGTAACGATGCCATTCGGATTTGTAATGGAACTTCTGCTCAGCATCGTTTTCGAACTCTTTGTTACACGAATTACAAGCTAAACCTGACATCATATCTATAGATCGATTAAGCAAGAAGAAGGAAAAATTCAGGATTTTCCTGAGAAAAAGAAGGAGAAACAAATCGAGGTTTAGGGATGGGTTTTTGTATATATATGAAGAGACGGCTTGTAGGTCGGTTCGAGGGAACAAGGTAAAGGTCAAATTTTGGTTTAACTATTTTAATTTTTTCTTTTTTTTTCAACACCACAAATGACCGGCCATCAGCCAATTTATTACAAATGTAAAGGGACTCGATCTTAGGAAGTGCATACCTCTTGTACTTAAGATTGTAAATGCATGTCTATTGTGTACTTACCACCTGCCACTAGACTAATAGCATTTTGGAAGTGTTTTAAAATCTTTGGATTTGCGTAATATGTGATTGGGTCAGTTAAAGGCCCATTTAAAACGTGGCCCAAACTTAAGTTAAATAGGTTCTAGGCCCATTTGATTATACAATGGGCAGAATGGCATCAATAATTGTTTTGTTTTAATTTTATATTTTGTATATTAGGATTTTTGCGAAAAAAACTCTTCACTTAGTTATTTTTTACAAATCTTTTATTTTTAAAATATGTAAATAATTTCATAAAATGAAAATAATATATAATATAGATTTTAATGTAGATGATTTTTCATACAATTTTTAATATATACTAAATTTGAACTTGTAAAGATAGATATCTCTACATTTTCTTTTCTTCCAACTCAAATAGCATATTATCACTACATTATCATTTTTATGGGTTAGGTTGTATTTGGAAATTAGAAAATCAAAATAAAATCTATTAAATATCGTATATAATATAGTGAGAGAGGATTGAATTCATGTAACATATTACTATTGTCCTAACTTATTTTCGCTTTATCATTATACCACAATCGTGTTGACACTACGTATGTTCTTGCCATTGTATCTTGAATTTAATCTAATATAAAAGAATATTTGTGACAAAAAAAAAAGATATGGAACTTTCGAAATAAAAATTTCAAGACATAAGACATTTGATGCTTCCATATGGCATCAACAGATAGAGAAAAAGAGTGACAAAAACAGCAATTACATTGTCATTGCCATGAACCACGAGCATCCAATGCCTTTTCTTTGGGGTTCACATGGCAAAGACAAAGTTCGAGCTCTCTTTTTTCTCGTGAATTTATTTTTCATTCAATTTCGAACCCATATTTACTTCATATCATCATTTAAATCATATCTTGATGGGACCAAACAGGTATGATCTTATAAAGAATATTAAATGTACAAGATATAAATAAGTTACTACTAATCAAAGTTACTTCTCTATTTTTATGCCACATTAAAGAACATAATAAAAACAATATACTATATATGTTTTATTACTTCCTATATGTCTTATAGGAAATGTTTTTACTATTTTTCTAGAGTGGTGCAATTTACTGATAGACTATCAAAAAGCTAATACAAGCTAACCAAAAAAGTCAAATACTCATCCTAAATTACTGAAAGTTTCTCTATCACTACAAAAAAATGAGGCCTTAAATCGACCTCATTTCTGATTGTTGAAAACCAGTCGGAAATTTCCGACAATACATCAACAGAAATTGATGGTCAGAAAAAAATAAAAAAACACGGTCGCGTAGGTAATTTCCGACAGTTTCCGTCCATTAGGATATTCCAGGTCATTCCGATCGTTTTTGACGGCAAGCCGGTAAAATTAAAATAAATGTTCTGCATATGTCTTTTTCAAGTGTGAGAAAGTTGGTGAGACGGTTAGAAACCGTCGAAAATTTTGGGAAAGCCGGTCAGAAACTATTGGAAAAGTGTACTATATATACACGGCACATTCATTTCATTTTCACCATCTTTACTCTAAACACGAAAAAGAAACCATAATGTCAAATATCTATTTTCATTCATAGATGGATTAAGAAAGAATTGATCCAGAAACAGGGTTACTTATCGACAATTATGCGGAAGGCCTCAAACAGTTTATGGAGTTCGCCGGAAATCAAAGCATGAAGCGAGAAACAGGTAAGATATACTGCCCTTGTCCAAAATGCCGGAATATGAGATTTATTGCTTGTAAAACAAATATGGCTTAATCTATATAGTAGAGGATTTATTTATGGCTATAAAGTATGATACTCGCATGGACAAGACGCATCTATGGTTAACTTTGCTAGTACTAGTGAACATATTGATGTTGGTTTATGTGAGGAATCAAATGTTCATGAAAGAGTTGAACATATGGGTAATGTTGGTAGTAGTAGTGAACCTAGTGAAGGTTGTTTGGGTGTTGAATATACTGTAGAAGTGGAGAACAATGTTGGTACATTTCAGATGGTGAACGATTCATTTAGAGAGAATATTTCAGCCTTCAAGGAGGGAAGAAATAGAGGAGAAGAACCTAATCTCGAAGCCCAAAGATTTTATGATATGCTGGAGGCAGCGAAGAAGCCTTTGTATAGTGGGTGTGATGATAACGTATCTCTGTTATCCACTGCAACTGACTTGATGAATATCAAGACAGATTACAATTTAGCTGAGACTTGCATTGATGCGATTGCTAATTTATTTAGGAGGAATCTCCCCAAAGATAATATTGCTTCAGGTTCTTACACGGAGGTTAAGAAATTAGTTGCATGCCTTGGATTACCATATGAAATGATAGATGTTTGTATCGATAACTGTATGATATTTCGGAGAATGGATTCATATGCAGCGCAAAGTCGATTATGTCGTAAACCTTGGTTCGTGTAAAGTAGTGGTAAAGGTTGGGTCACATACAAGCGAATGTGACATTTACCTCTAGCAGTTAGGTTGAAGAGGTTATATCAGTCAGAACGTACAACGACTGCAATGAGATGGCATGGCAAACATAATTCACATGGGGAGATTGCACACCCTTCAGATGCTAAGGCGTGGAAATATTTTCAGTCTATTTATCCAGATTTTTCTAGGGAAAATAGGAATGTATATCCCGAGTTAAGTACAGATGGGTTTAGTCCGTTTGGGAAACACGGGAGGCAATATTCAGTTTGGCCAATGATTGTTACACCATATAATTTACCACTATCGATGTGTATGAAGTCAGAGTTCTTATTCTTAATAGTCCTTGTTCCAGGACCAGGGCTTCCTCGAAGATCACTTGATGTATTTTTATTGTCACTCATTTACGAGCGAATCATTTATGAGAGTGTGGTGTAGATGCGTATGATGTTTCATGTGGGATAAATTTTAAGATGAAAGCAGTTCTTATGTGGACTATTAGTGATTCCCCTGCTTATGGAATGTTATCTGGGTGGACAACACATGGTAGGCTTTCATGTCCATGGTGTCAAGATAACACGGAAGCGTTCTAGCTGAAACATGGAAGGAAGACATCTTGGTTTGACTGCCCTCAGTGAGTTCTTCATAAAGATCATCCGTACTGAAAAAACACAACACTGTTTACGAAAAACCGGAAAGTGATGTATGGTCAACCTCCAGAACCAGATGGTCCATCGATATTAAACCAACTAAGAGATTTTGATGCTAAGTGAACTGCAGATTGTGGTGGAATTGGTCATTCTCATGTTGATGGTGTGGGGGAGTATCACAACTGGCACAAGAAGAGTATTTTTTTGGATTTTTCGTAATCGTAAGATGTTGTATAGTCATAATCATAAGATGTTGTATAATCGTAAGGTGTTGTATAATCGTAATCGTAAGATGTTGTATAATCGTAAAATGTTGCATAATATAATATAATCTAGTTAGTCTTTAATTATAAGATGTGGTATAATCGTAAATAAAAAAATTTTATTTAAAAAATAAAAAAATAGACGTGGTCGGTAGTGGTCGGAAATTACCGACCGATTCTGACCGGAATAGGAGAGAAACCTTAGCGGCAAAAATTATCGGTCCAGGGAAACGTTACGAGCAAGCTTCAGACATGTGGCTTTTAATTTAATAAACCGACTGGAACCGACCGGCCTGGTTTCAATTACATAGAGACGAACCCACTTCGTCTTATCTGCTGTCTTCCCCGAACTTTGCTCTGTCAAATCATCGTTCGCGAACCGCCGCCTCTCCGCCGCTTTGTAGCCGATTTTCGGTGATTCTCGACCTTTCCACTTCCACAATTCGTTTATCATGTAAGTTCTTCTAGAAATTGTCTCAAATTTTCAGTTTTTCATACATTAGGGTTTATGTATACTTTTATCTTCCAGTTTGGGTATAGTCGCGCCTTATTGTGTTTAATTTCGGCCTATACAACATACTAAATTGTTTAATTTCGGCATTGGGCTAGATTTCTTTGTTGAATCATTTTTGTGATTTTGTTTTTGAATGATTTTTAGCAAAATGGGCTAGATTTTTTGTTGATTTCCGATTAATGGTTTTCTACGCTATGATTTCGAAGCAAACACCTCCACCAAGCAAACATTATGCTTAAGAATGTAATGTAATTAAGACATTGGAAAAAATGTCGGCTCGAGAAATATAAGTAGGCAAGCACGTAATTGTGATCTTGTGTAACGGCACGTAATTGTGATCTTTAAGCCAGTATTAGGACAAGATCGTGTTTACCACACCTTCTAATCTTTCCTTTAATTTACACTCCCTTAAGTACTCACCTCTAATGTTCTCTCTTTCTCTTTAATTTCCCTTTTCAAACCCGACCATGAGTCTTTTCTCCGTTTTGTGTCTCTCTGTGGCACTAGTCTTATGTCATTCCTTGGTTAATGCCAGTAACAGTGGCTATTAGGGATATTTGGACAATAATGGTTGTTGCTTGCTTCGGCGTTGTTTTCGGATTGATGCTTCGGGTTGGTCATTGTATTGACATTCAAAATTTTGCTTATTGATTGTTTGCTATTTGTGTCGTAGAATACGACATTGGGTTGACCAATAAAATTAATATTGTCACTACTTTTATTGAATTTGAAAATTAATCAATATGACTATACTTTTATGCTATTTGTTTATATATACGACAAACTCGTACGACAAATTCGTCTTTGATGTTACTTGTTTTGTTGTACTAGATAGTCGTTGTTTCCAAATATATACATTATTTTCAGCTTCTTTAACAATTCATGTTCGTAATTGGTACAATTGTGCTTCTTTAACATTTCAGCTTAATGATTTTTTTCAATGCGTTTTGAGTATTGAGTTTTTTGCGGTATAGGACAGAATATAAAGTCATGATTTTTGAGATTTTTGTAATATGCCTTACTATGTTCTTCTATATTATTATGCCTTTCACTTGGTGCATGACAAGCTACAATGATTTCCAGAGACTGGGACATAGTTCACAGGGTTTTGACTCCGATCAGACACAGAGTCTAACACCAAGCCTGCGATCTATTCTTGACTCTCAACATCAAGGTTCTATGGCGACTCTAACCATTGAGCAACTTCTTACTGCGGAAGGATGTGGTCACCTTCCAAAACTTGATCCAAGCAACGGAGGTCCTTGGTAAGCTTTTTTGTTACATTCATTTAAATTTATTTTTACATTCATCATGTATTTGATATTTTTTCCTAGGTTTCGTTATGACAAGGGATTAGGAAATCAATTGTGAGGATGATTCACCATCAGCTACCCTATGTATATCCTAGATACAAGGATTTCCCTCAAACCTTGAAGGAGATGTGGTTTAAACAATTCACAGTAATGTGTTATTAATTTATCGTCCATATATAATTTTTACTTAAATTTCATGTTTTAATAATTGAAACAAATTGTTTTGTAACAAGACTATAACTGGGACGTTGCGTTGACTCCGCAAGTCTGAGATGAGTTTGATAAGCAGTGAAACACCTCGTAAAAATACAACATCCACTAGTGGAAAAAATTCTGGAAAGGGGGCAAATGGGAGGTTCCAATACATTGCAATCCTGAACGATTCAGGGAGTTCATCTTGTATTGGGAACGCGAAGAAACCCAAAAGGTGGCAAAAAGAAACACTACCAATAGGAAAAACGATCGAGGATGACACACACACGAACAAGAAGACTAATGTGGTAGAGGACAAGAAGGTCTTCGACGTCCTCGTGAAAGTTAGGCAAAAGAGGGACGTCATCCTAACACAGCGAAGTCAAGATGGAGAATGCAGCTCTGCTCAATTGACCCGAGCAAAAATAGACCAACTCGTTATTGAGGTAACTTAAAACTTTTAATTTTTTTTAAAAAAATTATTTAGTGAACCTATTAATTTTTTTTTACAGTCGACTCCTCGTATGAAAGGTCGTCCCTTCGGCCTTGGGAATCTCGTTAACTCTTATGGCTTCCCTACTCGTGTCACGCAGAGCCATTTATCACAACAAGAGTGGGAGGAGCTGACTCAGCTACGAGATAAGTAGGAGGTTATGGAGCGTCAAATTCAGGAAAACAATGCCAAATTCCAAGAATTTGAGAGGATGTATAAGAAATAGATGGTGGAACTCGCAAAATTCCAAGCTATTTTTTTGAGCTTTTCGTCCCTCGGGAATTCTTTGTCGGATACGCCTCCCCGAAACTAGCCATAATGGATTAGAACAATCAAATGTGTATTACATCTTTTGTATTGAATCTTATATAAATTTTCAGTTATGTATATATTTTTAAAAATTTTGGTTAAATTATTTGAAATACGTAATACGGAAACTGCGAAAAAAAAATGTATACTTACACGGTGGTCAGAAGTGTGTCGAAATTACCGACAGGTATTGACGGAACCTTCCTACAGTTTTCGACAACAGCTTTCCAACAGTCTTTGACGAGAGGGTCCGACTATTTTCGACGGCTCGCTTTCTACCGCTTTCGACAGCATGATTCCAACCACTACTGACAGTATTTCCATTGTCGGAAATTGCCGACCGTTACTGATGAAATATTGATTTCCGACCATCTCAAACCCACAACTTCGTTTCTGTCAATAGTCGTCGAAAATTGTCATATTCCGACCGTTATTGACGAGATTTACTGTCATAATGCGCTATGCATTCTTGCAGTGTATATACCGATCTAGCCACACAAAATTTGGTTAAGACGCATTTTCACAATAATTATGCCTGAGAGAGGATTCACAAATGCATAAGCAGAAACTAGAGAAGTAAATACAGTTGTTGCTTTCACAGGTTTCTCCTTTGGGTCTTCATCTTTGTTCCACAACTTGTATAATAAATTTTTATTTTTCGAATTTCCAGCAAATTTTTACATATATTTTACGTCAAAATATTATAACATACTGTATATAAAGAAAACGTTGTAAATTAATTACATATACAATAACTATACTAAAAATAATAGTTTACATGATATAAGTACGTTATTTTACGATAAGAAAGCATAACAAATTGTGACCAAAATTTTTGATCAAAAAGTTTACGACCAAAAGTTTACCAATTCATTTGTAATGAAATAAACATTTGACTAATAAATAATCAGAATATTTGACAAAGAAAACTGATTGATATATTATCATAAACTTATTAGCATACTGTTACATAAATTTGACCTTTGATCGACCCTTACATATTCTACATATTTTATCGAAAATCATCGTTATTTTTTTTCATCCGGCAATATGATAAAAAAAAAATTCAATAAAATATAACAACTAATTAATATCGTACACCAACAATATCGTGCCTAAAATTAGAGAGACTTAAAGAAAATTTTAGTAAAAATGATTCTTTATAATATAAATATATTAAAGGGATTTAAAAATTTGGTATTAAAAATCCCAAAATTTTATATATTTTGGAAGCATTAGACAAAAAAAAAATTTGTTAATAAACATGCTCTAGATTTGACCACATTCATTTGAAACATTTGAATTAGAGTTCCGGTTATTTAGAAGTCCATTAAAAATCAATATAATTATATTGCATATAGATATATAGTAAATCATTTATATAAACAAATAAAAAAAGAAATAATATTAAATAAAAGATAGATAATATAACTATTGTGTGGATTTCGAATTCCTCTTGTGTCATGCTTTCAATTTTCTTGTGTTCCATGCTCAAGGTCCTTACGTAACATTGTTTGAGTTTCATGATCACAATGATCGCGATCATGATAAAAGAAATAGTCATCGACAACAAAGATAAAAATAATAATTAAAAGTTATCGTTTAAAATTGATGTTTGAATTTAGCAACCTTTTTCATAGGTAATTTGCAAGGTAAATGAATGAGAAAAAACATCTATAAATGATGAGACCAAACATGATGAGAAAGCAAAATAACAACAAAAACATTAATAGTCTTAGCCTTAAAACCAAAAAAAATAATAAAAAAAAATCAATAGTGATAGAAACACAACATAGAAATTAAAAAAGAAAAGGTAAGTGACTCGTGAATTGATAATATAAATTTATGAAAAAGTGTATCCACATTATAACCAAAAACCTTCCTCATAAAAGCTCTTATTTCACATTTTTCCTTTCGCCTTTATTAAAATAATCTTCGTATACTATAAAAAGTCTCTTTATATTTTCTTCATTTTCATCTTCACTCTCTTTTATTCCGGCGAACACTATGGTGGTTGCCGCCGGTAAAAGCGATGGACTCGACCACATCAAGAGAGAATCCGTTGATCTGGTACATTTATACATTTATACATATATTATTTTTCCTATTTTTATATATAATTTTTGGTCCTTACTATAGACTTTCTGTTTTTCTCTTTTTTGTAAAATGATTTTCTAACTACAAATTTTCTCATATTAGGTTTTCGATATGATTTGGTATATTTTAGTATTTTTATTTATACTTTTATATAAAGGATTGGACGAACATATAATTTACTTTTATAGACTTCATAGTATCTATAGGATTGGAATTAAAATCAATACTATTAAAAATGTGCTAATTAACTTCATGCACATGCTATATTGGCTACCTAAACTTTGTTTGTTTTCACTCTACTAACCGATTAATATTTTGTAAGTGGCATTTAGTCTAATGGCATATGTTAAATACACAAGAGACATATGCACTTGCATATCCTGGGATCGAGTCCCTCCCGCTTGCATTTACAAGATGTTGGCTAATGGGCCGATCATTTATGACCCAATATTGACAAAAGAAAAAACCAATTAATATTTTAGTTTCTCTTTACACTAGGATGAGTTGCTTGAGGTGCTAAGTGCACCTCCTCTTTTCTAAGCATTTAGGATCAGAACGATCCAATAAAAACAAAATAACCATAAATAGGATTCGCATGGTCCATAAAATGGAACCAATGTCCACAAAAAAAAGTTTCTCTCTACATAGAAAAAATCATATTTTTTAGTGAAAAATATGATAAGAACTTACTATCTATAAAAAAATTTATCTCTACATAGAAGATATATGTCCATATCCTATATATTCTAGTTAATATTTTTGATAAATTTTCGATGGATTTTAATATTTGAAAACCTAAAATGTAATAATCTTATTCGTTAGAAATACTTGTTTAGTTGTTTTTTAAATTTTTTGACGGATTTTCAATGGTAAATCAATTATATGTCCTTTTTTTGTAAACCAATTGTTATAAAAAAACAAGATTTTTCCATTTTAAATTAGCTATACATTGATTAACACTCTCAAATAAATTATGATTACAGGTTCGAATACCTTTGGAAGAAGTGTTCGAAGAACTGAAATGTACAAAACAAGGTCTAACTTCAGATCAAGCTTCTTACCGTCTTAACCTCTTTGGTCCCAACAAGCTCGAAGAAAAAAAGGTTAAATTTTCTCATAATTTCATTTCTTTTAAAGTTCAAATAAAACTTTTTCGATCTTTTCATTTCAGGAAAGCAAATTACTAAAATTTTTAGGATTCATGTGGAATCCATTGTCATGGGTTATGGAAGCCGCGGCGCTAATGGCTATCGGTTTAGCCAATGGAGGAGGACGACCACCAGATTGGGAAGATTTTGTGGGAATAGTTTGTTTGTTATTAATAAACTCAACCATTAGTTTCATTGAAGAAAACAATGCTGGTAATGCTGCAACGGATCTCATGGCCGGTTTAGCCCCCAAAACTAAGGTTTTACATAATTAATTTTTTTCTAATTTCTAATAAACTATATATTTATAACCGAGGATGGGTGGCTCAATAGTGTAGTTATTTTACAAATTCTTATGACACCAGAGATCGAACTTTAGTAGCAGTGAGATTTAAAAGATAGCAGGCTAGTTGACAAAAAAATAAACTATGTATTATAGCGGAGGACGGGTGGCTCAATGGTGTAGTCACTTTAGAGATCGAACCCTAGTAGCACTGAGATTTAAAAGATAGTAGGCTAGTTGACAAAAAAAATAAACTACATATTTATAGCGGAGGACGGATGGCTCAATGGTGTAGTCATTTTACAAATTCTTATGTCACCAAAGATCGAATCCTAGTAGCAGTGAGATTTAAAAGATGGTAGGCTAGTTGACAAAAAAAATAAACTATATATTTATAGCGGAGGATGGGTGGCTCAATGATGTAGTCATTTTACAAATTTTTATGGCACCAGAGATCGAATCCTAGTAGTAGGATTTAAAAGATGGTAGGTTAGTTGACAAAAAAAATTAAACTATATATTTATATGTATGTATATATCAAAATATGAAAAAAAATATTTTTATCGACCAAAAATATTTGTCGGAAAAATAACAAATATAAACCAAATTATGATTAATTACTGTCATAAATTTCAAAAGTGAGTAATCTTCAAGCTCTGATTTTGATGACTATAGGTTCTAAGAGATGGTCAATGGAGCGAGCAAGAAGCATCGATTCTAGTTCCTGGAGACGTAATCAGTGTCAAGCTCGGCGACATCATTCCAGCCGATGCACGTTTACTCGATGGAGATCCTCTCAAAATCGATCAATCTTCTCTCACCGGCGAATCAATCCCTGTTACCAAACATTCCGGCGATGAAGTCTTCTCTGGTTCAACTTGTAAACAAGGAGAAATTGAAGCAATCGTTATTGCTACTGGAGTTCACACTTTCTTCGGCAAAGCTGCTCATCTCGTTGATAGCGCAAACCAAATTGGGCATTTCCAGAAAGTGCTTACATCGATTGGTAACTTCTGTATCTGTTCAATTGCGTTTGGAATCATTGTTGAGCTTCTTGTGATGTATCCGATTCAACATCGTAAGTATCGAGATGGAATCGATAATCTTCTCGTTTTGTTGATTGGTGGGATTCCTATTGCTATGCCTACTGTGTTATCTGTTACAATGGCGATTGGTTCTCATAAATTGTCTCAACAAGGAGCTATCACTAAGAGAATGACTGCGATTGAGGAAATGGCGGGTATGGATGTTTTGTGTAGTGATAAGACTGGGACATTAACGCTGAATAAGCTTACTGTTGATAGAAACTTAGTCGAGGTTTTCTCGAAAGGGGTTGGTAAAGAACATGTTTTCCTTTTGGCTGCGAGAGCTTCGAGGATTGAGAATCAAGATGCAATTGATGCAGCTATTGTAGGAATGCTTGCTGATCCAAAAGAGGCTCGTGCTGGTATCCGAGAGGTTCATTTCCTTCCTTTTAATCCGGTGGATAAGAGAACTGCTTTGACGTATATAGATTCTGATGGAAACTGGCAGCGAGCTAGCAAAGGAGCTCCAGAGCTGGTATTGATGATAAACCTCCTTTTCTATGTTTCATATGTTGCTCAAATCACAGGTTTTTCTGATGACATAAATGATTTTTCTTTGACGTTGTTAATAGATACTGAACCTCTGCAATTGCAAGGAAGATGTAAGGAGGAAAGTTCATGGAGTGATTGATAAGTTTGCTGAGCGTGGACTTCGATCTTTGGCTGTTGCAAGACAGGTTTAGTTTTCTTGGTTGATTTGTATATATATCTTGTGATGGTATTATATCTAGAATATTTTGTATCCTTGTTTCATTGTTGTGTTTTATATCCATTTTCTTGCTGCAGGAAGTTCCTGAAAAGAGAAAAGATGCTTCTGGTGGCCCATGGCAACTTGTAGGTCTTTTACCTCTATTTGATCCTCCGAGGCATGACAGTGCCGAGACAATCAGGAGGGCTTTAAACCTTGGTGTTAATGTTAAGATGATAACCGGTAAGAAGCACACAATTCTTGTGAGTTGATACATGTCTACAAAAACTTTCATTTTTTTGGTACTAGTTTTCCACTTGCATTAAAATCAGGGGACCATCTTGCAATTGGAAAAGAAACCGGTCGCAGGCTTGGAATGGGGACGAACATGTATCCTTCTTCTGCGCTGCTCGGACAAGACAAAGATTCTTCCTTAGGTGCACTTCCTGTTGATGAACTGATAGAGAAGGCGGATGGATTTGCAGGAGTTTTTCCAGGTATATACACAAGCTATGAAGTTCAAAATCGGATTTGAGAAAATATTGGTTGAGGACTTGCCATATAATTACTAGTTCAAAGATATTGTGGATGGAAAGAGAGGATTGGACCACCCTAAAGATGATATGGATTCAATTAGTAGGTTAATCCAATCCCTTATCATATTCTACAAATCAACTTTGGTTCTTTCAGCCTCAACCTTTGTTTGATTTCATAAGCTCTATAGTGAGTGATAACAAGATTTTACTCAATTGCAATTATCCTATCATACTTATCATATCAAACTAAATGGGTGAGTTACTATAAATCATAATGCAATGGATCTTTCTAGTTCAAGCCAACTGATAAGGGGGAAGTACTAGCAAGCTAAGTGAATACAATGCAATGAAAATAACATGAAACAAAAGACTTAAGATAAAAAAAAACAGAAAGTTGTATAGCAATAAACAACAAACAGTTCAGCAAATGCAACTAAAGAGAAGCAGGGCCTTGAAGAGTGAGGTTATTGATCAATGCTTAGATAGGAATCTCTTAATCAATTTACAAACCATTAAGGAATTTCTCTAGGCAATAGATTCAAATCAATCAATTTCATTCTCATAAACTCAACTTAACTATCATTAGCGAATT
>JAKUCM010002280.1:0-45559 GCA_023374145.1 Lepidium sativum | reverse complement strand
ACCCACTACTATTTGGAAGACCTTTTTTGGATACTGCTGGAGCAATCATTGATGTTCAGAAAGGAGAAATCTAGCTTAACTTGGGACCAGACTTCAAAATGAAGTTCAACAACAATGATGCGATGAAAAAGCCAACCATCGAAGGTCAAATGTTCTCAATTCAGAAAATGGACGCTTTGGCTGATGAGTTATTAGAGGAATTGGTTGCAGAAGATCACCTACAAGTCGCCTTGACTAAGTCAGCTACAAATGGATATTTGAGTATGGAAGTTGAATGTTATAGGAAACTTCTTGACGCTCACAGTCCGACTAAGAGTGTTGTGGTGAATGAAGAATTGGTTGAACCGAGTGCTGAAGTTAAACCAGTACGCCACAATTTGATAGTAACTGCGTCAGACTCGAGTCCTAGACTCAAGTTGAATTTACTTTAGTGCACCACATCAACTGCTGCTGACGAGTGGTCTGAGCTGAAGGCTCCCAAAGTGGAACCGAAACCACTTACAGCAGGGCTAAGGTACGCTTTCTTGGGTTATAACTCCACTTATCCTGTCATTGTGAATGATTCTTTGAGTAGTGGTGAGTTGAGCATGCTGTTATATGAATTAAAAAGGTTTAGGAGGGCATAAGTTATTCTCTAGTTGACATTAGAGGCATATCACCTAGTCTTTGCACTCATAGAATTCATCTTGAAAATGAATCACACTCATGCATTGTGCCTCAAAGAAGGTTGAATCCAAATCTAAAAGAAGTGATTAAAACAGAAATTCTTAAGTTAGTAGATGCTGATATAATCTATCGAATTTCTGGCAGTAAGTGGGTTTCGCCTGTTCATTGCGTCCCTAAAAGGGGGAGAAATCAATGTGGTTAAAAAAGAAAAGAATGAACTAATTCCCGCTAAACTATCACAAGCCATAGGATGTGCATTGATTATAGGATGTTTAATTCATCATCTAGGAAAGATCATTTCCCACTTCAATTCATTGATCAAATGGTAGAACAATTATTTATTCACAAATACTACTGCTTCTTAGATGGGTATAGTGGATTATTTCAAATCCCTATACATTATGATGGCCAAGAGAAAACCATTTTCACTTGCCCCTATGGAACATTTACATATAGAAAAATGTCATTTGGTTTGTGCAATGCACCTACTACTTTTTCAACACTGCATGGCTTCAGTTTTTTTAGATCTGGTTGAGGTTTTCATGGACAATTTCTCTGTCTATGGCTATTCTTTCTCCTCTTGTTTGTCAAATCTGTGCAGGGTACTTAGCAGGTGTGTGAAAGCTAACCTGGTGCTGAACTGGGAGAAGTGTAATTTCATGGTTATGGAACGAATTGTTTTGGGGCACAAGATATCAGAAAATGGTATTGAAGTTGATAAAGCCAAGATTGAGGTCATGGTTCAGCTGCAACCTCCTAAGACAGTTAAAGATATTAGAAGTTTCTTGGGACATGTTGGATTCTACAAGAGATTCATCAAGGATTTCTCAAAAACAGCAAGACCACTCACACGCTTACTATGCAAGGAAGTCGAGTTTGACTTTAACTCGGGTCGTCTTTAGGCCTTTTTAAAAATCAAAGAAGCTTTGGTGTCCGCCCCAATAGTCCAGGCTTCAAATTGGACTATATCGTTCAAAAATATTTGTGATGCAACTGATTATGCACTTGGAGGAGTTCTGGGTTAGAGGAATGACAAGAAGATGAACGTAATCTATTACGCTAGCAAGACAGTTGACGATGCTCAATTCAAGTACGCGACTACTGAAAAAGAGCTCCTAGCTGTGGTCTTTGTTTTTGAGAAATTTAGGTCTTACCCTCATTGGTTTCAAAGTGATTGTGCATACAAATCACACAACCTTGAAATATGTGATGTAAAAGAAAGATGCTAAGCCAAGGTTATTGAGGTGGATACTGCTACTACAAGAGTTCAACATGAAAGTAGTGGACAAACCTAGAGTGGAAAACGGGGTAGCCGATCACCTATCACGGATGATGATAGAGAACTTGATCCCAATAGATGACTGCATGCCAGAAGAACAACTCATGACGTTCAAACGAGTGACCACTCGAGTAGAACCTAACTCGGATGCCAAACTCGAGTCGTAAGTACACACCTACAACCTGAAAGTGTTAGAAAATTGTCACCAGATTAGTGGTAAGCTCGCTGGAGTCACTCTTGGTATGCAGACTTGGTCAATTACCTAGTTGTTGGTGAAGTCCAAAAAGTTTGGATTCCTATCAGAGAAATAAATTTTTCAGAGAAGTGAATCACTACTTTTGGGACGAGCCATATTTATACAAAAAGGGATCTGATCGATTATTTAGAAGATGTATTGCAGAAGAAGAAGTTCAGGGAATCGTTGAGCATTGTAATGGTTCAACGTACGGTGCTCATTTCGCCACATTCAAGATAGTTCAAAAAATTATCCAATCAGGTTTATGGTGGCCGACTATGTTCAGAGACACTCAATTATTCATCTCCAAGTGTGATACGTGTCAAAGAATGGGCAATATCAGCAAGAGAAATGAGATGCACAAAACCCAATATTAGAGATTGAACTATTTGACTGCTGGGGCATTGATTTTATGGGGCCATTTAACCCTCCGTCACATGGAAACAATGATATTCTGGTAGCAGTTGACTACGTTTCCAAGTGGGTAGAAGCAATTACATGCCCAACAAATGACTCTAATGTAGTGCTGAAAATTTTCAAGAACATCATCTTTCCGTATCACCCTCAAACAAGCGGACAAGCGGAAGTATCCAACAAACAGATAAAAGCCATTTTTGCCAGAGTAGTGGGAATGTCAAAATGAGATTGGGCAGTCAAGTTAGATGATACACTGTGGATGTACATAACAACATTCAAAACTCCAATTGGAAAGACTCCATTTCAGTTGCTTTATGGGAAGTCATGTCACTTACCAGTTGAAGTAGAGTAGAAGGTAATGTGGGCAACTAAGTTCTTAAATTTTGACCTCAAGAACGCTCAAGAGAAAGGACTTATGAATTTGCATGAGTTAGAGGAGACCAGACTTGAAGCCAACGAGAGCTCACAAATTTACAAGGAAAGGACTAAGGCATTTCACGACAAGAAGATTGTGCCCAAGCAGATCATAGCTGGTGATCAAGTACTACTATTCAATTCGAGACTTAAGTTGTTCCCTGAAAGCTGAAGTCGAGATGGTCTGGTCCGTTCAAAGTCAAAAAAATTCTACCATATGGAGCTGTAGCTCTAATAAACAAATATGGTGTCACAGTGAACAGTCAGAGAGTTAAGCCCTAATTGGCTAACGAAACCAAACCCAAGGGAATTTTGGTATCTCTCGATGAACCACCTAGTCTCTAACGAGTGTGAAGAGTCAAGCTCGAGACTTTAAACAAGCGCACTTGGGAGGCAATCCCATGATATCCTTGTAAATATTTTACATTGTGTTTTTAACCAATTTCCTTATTTTGTTGGTTTTTGATTTTAACTTCCAGGAAGCTAGTAAATTCGACCTGATCACCATGTTGAAGATAGAAGCCAAAAAAAAAAGAAAAAAATAGAAGAAAAATGGTGTGAAGTTTTGTCTTTCCACTGTAACGAGAGCCTTGTCGCCTAAAGTCATCACACAATTATTGAGAAGACAACTCACTCTTTTCTTCATTATGCCTTCCATCTTCTCTTAACTTCATCTCTCACATTCTTGATTTTTTTACAGCACCACTCCACTCGACGCTCCACACGCCGTGATGCCACTCGACCTAATATGATCATGGAAAACAGAAAGGAAGCTAAGGAGAACTTGGAGCTAAGCAATGAAGATCACGAGAAGCTTTGGAGATTCCAGTCGGTCCAATTACAAGATCACGGGCTAAACAAATCAAGGAGAGCATTTGTGGATTTATTCAAGGCATTTTGGGTCTCCGATTGCTCTCAACATTGGTGAGCAAAACCTGATTTACTCCTAGCCACAAGAACATACAACCACACTCCAGAGTTTTAGCATGCCAAACTCTGCTAAAGAATATTGTTTTAGCAGACTTACATTGTTTGGCTCTATTATCTCGCATAAGAATATTGTACGGAGAACCTGCCATTTGAAGCAAAACCCCAACTCATGTGATCACGTATACCCGTAACCTCATCCACTACATACGCTCCCAACAAGAGTTGCAACTTTCTTGGTAAATATTGGTCAATCTGGCTTCTTTCCCAACCATGACCCAATCACCAAACATCTTTGACTGTCACATATTTACACTCCTTTAGAATATCAATGACAACATGATCTTTATGTGCTGAGTTCATAAACCAATTTTCCGTCCAAAAAAGAACTGTATTCCCATCTCCAATAACCCACTTAATACCATGTATAACCACATCCTTCAGTCATGCCCGGATTGACTCCCTTTTTTTAATTTTTTTTTTTTTTTTAGGAGACCCCTAAAATTCTCCATTACAGATGATCTTAAATAAGAGATTGAAGAGACTCATATAGCACATGTCACTATATGATTCGAAGGTTTTATTTTTTGAAAAGAAAATAAATAATAAACGAAAAACTATAGTAAATATATTAATATTTAATTATGAAAAACCTCTAATTAGTATCTCCAACAATTCTAAAGGACCTAAGTTAGCTAAATTGACATAATAAAATTATCATAGGCAATGACGATTTGATGAATATTGACTCATATAATAAAAACTTTAGGATTGGCGTATAAGTATAATATAAGGTAGAGTATGTATTTCTCATTTTATTATATTCGACTAAAAAGGTTTAATCTGTGTTACATTCAGCTTGTAATATCTTTCCAATTCATAATCATAAATCTTTTCGAATAATTGCTTCAGACTTTTGGAAACTTGTATAGATATTCGTTATTCAAATAGATTGACTAGGTACCTGAAAATTTGTCATTTAATAAAATAAGTTAAATTATAAAAATATATTAGTGTAATTACAAATATACCCCAATCAAGATTATATATAAACCTTATTCTACTTTCTCTCTTCAACATCAACATTATCTATCTATATCTCACCGGAAAAACTCACTCCGAGTCTCCGACTTACTTCTCCGTCGTCAAACTCTCGAAACCGAATAAAGAATGGCCAAAGGAGGAAACAAATTGATGAAACTGAAATCAGTTTTGAAGAAATTCAATTCATTCAACACAAAACCACAACCAGCAACCAGCTCCGGTCAATCACAGCCGATCATCCGCCGTGAGTGCATTTCCCTCTGAAGACCTTAAAACTGTTTACGTTGGTCGAACAAGGAGGCAATACCATGTGAGCTCCGACGTTGTGAACCACCCACTCTTCCAGCAACTAGCGGTGGTGGATGATGGTTGTGGTGGTGAAGATGGTTCGATCTCTGTGACTTGTGAAGTTGTTTTATTTGAGCATTTGCTTTGGATGCTTGAAAATGCGGACGGTGAAGATTCACGGCCCGAGTCAGTCCATGAACTTGTTGAGTTCTACGCTTGTTAACTCTTTACGGTTTATTTTAGGTGAAATATATATATTTTTAATGATTTTTAAAATATGTATGATGATTTATGTTTGTATATTTTATACTTTGTATACTATTACATTGTCTTTTGTTATTTTTCTCCTTTTCAATGAGACAACAAACGATAATACATAATTATTGTCTTGCAATATCTGTCCAGTATAGTAGCTAGATCTTCATCTGTAAAATACTTCTAGTTATGATAAGAAGTTCTGTCATTTGCTTGGTCATGATTCTGGTGATTTCAATCTCTTTTTTTCGGAATACAAATTAGTAGAGATTTTAGTCTCATCTTTCAAAAAAAACTTATTTGTGTTTTTTTTAGTCTCGGAAAAAATTTCATATTCCACCGGCTTATATATGCATTTTGTATTCTATTTTTATTTTAATATAATAGCAACGGAAATAAAAATTATTGTCTTGCAAGTCTCTATATTCAGTGATACCCTTATATGTAAAGCATTTGGTGAATGTGCATTTAAGCAATTTTGAAAGAAAAAAATATAAGAATATATTTTCTTAGTCTAACCACAGTAGTTGAGTAGATGGATGATGATTTAGATTTTAAGGAGTAATTTTGATTTCCCCTTTAGAATTTGGATCACTGGTTAGGATTTGTTGGCACTAGATTTGTCTGGATGATGTAAAATATCCCCTAATAAGATATTAGATATTTCAGCTATTCAAATCTAAATATTTTACATAGTATAAAAGTGTGCTGCTATAAATTTTCATATCTATGAAAACTCATATTGTCTTGCTAAGTATTATCGGAAAGCGTGATGAATTATTGTAATTAATAAAACCAATAGCAAAGTCAATGTGGATAAATATATTGGAGGCTAGGCCGGTCCAAAGAGTTGACTGGACTTCGTGAAGTAGATCAATCACGATTTACAAAAATTTCAACCCTAATCAAGTGGTAATCTAGTTTATTTCATATAGATTGTCTCGTGTGTTCTTAAAGATATTTTGTAAACTTTCGTTGTTTTTTTCTGTCAACATTTAGCTACAAATGACCGGTCCATTAGCCAAATTCTTACAAATGCAAGCGGAGAACTCGATCCCAGAATGTGCAAGTGCGCGATGCCTCTTGTGATTTTACCACCTGCCACTAGACTAAATACAACTTCCAACTTTCGTTGTTTAATTATAAACTAAATCATTATTACACACACATTATACATATACTCACGAACGTAAACAAAAAGAAAAGAAAAACAATGAATTACATGAATTTATATCCCATTATACGAACAATGATAAAGTCTATCTAGCTAGACTGATGTGCCTTCTTTTATTTCCGACAAAGAGATTTGATAAACGAGAAAAATCTTTATAGAACAAACACAAACGTGAAATGTTTTTTGTTACAAAAGTCATGTAAGAAAATGATTTTGTATTGTAGAAAATGCAGAACAATGAGGAAGAAACCAATATAATCTTGTATTACTTGAATGTCCACTTGCTCTACAAATTAGACACTATCTCGTCATTCAGATAATAATAGAATTTATTTCTCTGTTATCTCGAACTAGTACGATTTCTTTGCAAATCAACGAAGTTAAAGATGGTTTAGAAGTAGTAAAAATAATAGTATATTCCTGTATTATAAGATTGGTTTGAAAAATTAAAAGTTAAGTACCTGTTTATATGGAGATTCATAGTCAAACCCAAGAAAATAAATGATTTCGATCAACTGTTTATATTAGGCTTGAGCATAATATCCAAAACTCGAACTTGAATCCGAACCCGATCTAAAATACCTGAAGCAGAATCGAACCGAAATCTTTAAAATATTTGAACGGGTTTTACATTATGAAAGTATAGGTACCCAAAACCCGAATGGATACAACCCGAAACCTGAACGGATACCCAAAATACCCGAAATATATAATATATTTACACAGATATTTATATATATACTTATAGTTACACAAATATTTAAAATTATAATTACAAATCTAAAAAAACTATTCAATTTACAATCAATATAACATTATAAAACTAAAATATTAAATATTTTAATAAGTTATGATTTTTAAACTGTTTTATAAAATATTTTGATTAAAAAATTAGTTAAAAAATTCGGATAACCCGAACCTGACCCGAACTCGCGAAAATACCCGAACGGGTCTTATATAAATAAAATCTGAAATACCAGAAACCCAAAAATCCAATTCGATCGGGTTCGGATACCCAAATGCTCATGCCTGGTTTATATATCCACATATACAATTTTCTCTATTGGAATTCGAATATAATTAATCGTAGATCCAATAATTGTAATTAGATCGCAACACCATAAATGGTTAGCTACACTATAGCTACAAGGCTTAGTATAGGTTATTTATATAGCCTAGACCCACAAGCCAATTTGCATACTTCTATTTCAATTTGTATATGGTTATGACGTTATACAATTTTTCAAAAGTACGTAAAATCCATAGTAACATAGTCAAGATTTGTCCCCACATGGCCAAGCACATAAGAACATTATCGCGTGGCAATGCAATTGGATCTAAACCATACCAATAGATTACTCTATACACTTTAACTACATTAATTGGTTGTGATCCAACAATCCATGTACCTCTGATAAACAACATATGTCTGCATATACACCAATTCCTGTCAGTATAACCACAATCCATGTACCTCGAACATCTACTATATTATACAAATTTTGTTTTTAAATTGTAATTTATTACATAATATTAGAAAATTACAAACGGGAGAATAATATAGTTGTTTCAAAAGAAAAGTTTGTCAACAATCTCTGATTCATAGTCAAATCCCTAACAATTTTACGTAAGTCCACAAAGTTTTTTAAAATTTAACAAAATATTTTTAGTTATTTTCTTTTCATATTTATATTTTCAAAATATATATTTTAATTTATGTACCCGTATGTATCAAATCCGACCAATTCTTGACAAATCTAAGCACAATCCATATAAAAGTTTGAATAAAAGCATACAAGTTTGTTGCATTATCGATTAGTCTAAATCTCATTGATACACATAACAGTCGTTTTCGATAGTAACAGTGGAGAAGAAGACAATAAATGTGCACATGGTTTCGTACAAGAACTTATATTTTTGTTTGTATAACACTTTGACCACCAAATCCTTTCACATCTAACATATTTGTCCTAAAAAACTTAAAATCATTCTTGCAAAATAATGGAGAAGAACAGAAAAAAAAAAACAAGGAAACTACAAATGTGACCTGATTTTACAATTACAGCCCGAAGTTTTAACCTGTATGTGATAAAATGAGGATAATAATAATAATAATAATAATAATAATCATAATAATAATAACAAAAGAAAAGTTAATAAAAAGAGTTTTAGTCACTTAGATTTGTTTTTACTCTTCTTTTGCTGCTTACTGCATCCTCCACCTGCAACAAAAACAACATATGACCCATAACTTACAATGTCCAATAAGTAACCAGTCTTCTCCTTTGATTCTGATCAAACAATTAATTAGCAATCGGGATTTGGTTCAAATCGAAATTAACCAAACCGACTGAACCAAAACTTTTGGTTTTTAGAATAATTTTGGTTTTTAGTTGAAAACCGATTGGATTTGAATAAAACCGTAATATATTTTATGTTAGCCAAAAACACCAAAACCGGAAAATATTTTCCGAACCGAACTCAACAAAACCTAAGCTTACAGTTTGCTCCTTAAAAACCTTTTAAATCCTTCACCAATAATGGTAAGGGTCAAACTTCTAATGTCATAATCATTAGTTGGACGATCTTGTAAGGAAAAAATTAGGCAATTCAAAATCAATTTCCGGCAAGGCCTCAGCAAAGCCCGGCCCTTGATTAGGTGTGATAAGATGTGATAAGATAGTAACCAGCTAAGCCCGGCCCATTTTGTGATTCTTAATGGTTAAAACCCAATCGAAGCCATCAGGCAAGGCCTCAGCTACAGATATGGCAAACTAGAAATGAGATCAATGGTGTGAACTGTAAAACAGAGTGGAGATGATCTTACCAGAGCTGTGATCAGGATGATTAAGATCTTCAGGATTGTTCTCCATACATTTAAGTAAGTACTTGAAAGTCTCAACCTCACACGGGATAGTGAGAGCACCACTCTGATCAAACCCAAACTCTTCTTCAGCCTTCTCAAGCAAAACCTTGAACAGAGAATGACAAAGATAGTTTGTAGGTATGATAAACCTCCTTAACTCAGGTCCAACATAAACCGCAAGATAACCTTCAGGAACATCAGGAGGTGGCTCAGGACTTTGGCAAGAAGATTCTTCATCTGAATCAGTATTTCTGATGTCTAATAACCTCTTGTTAATGGCTGGTGATATCATTGCTGCTGCTTGCTTTCCAGCTTCTATTTGAGGGTTTTCTAATCTGGGACCTATTGTTACAGTTTGCCATTTGTGTAATATCTCCTTTAATCTCACGATCTGTCTGATTCCAGATACCTTCGCAGCTGCGTTGTTTTCATCCATATTAAGATAACATATAGACCCCAAAGTTAGTCAGAGATCAAATGTATGATAAGATCTTCTTCTTCTTCTTCAGTTGTAGCTGCAATAATCACAATCATAAACAATCTCTAAATCAATTTTGAAGATCCTGATTCTCTGTAAGAAAGAGGACCCACATCAACACCGAAGCAGATCCCAAAGAGCTGTCTTTTTCAAAAGGAGTGTTTTTTTTTTCAGATTCATTGCTAATTCTGTAACAACATGAATTCTCTTGCAACCTTAAATATCAGATCAATCTCTAAACAAGATCAAACCCTGAAATTGTAATACGATTTTAGCACACTTTTGCTTTTAAAATATAGTAAAAATTCCCTAAAAACTCAACAGATATAGTGAATCTGATCGATCATAAACGTTAAAAAAAAAAAAAAAATCCAGATTACAAATGTATGTACATTATCAAAAAGGGAAATACATAAATTTACCTGAAGAGGAAAATGAAAGTGAAGCTTTTCAAGCGACGTGCCTGATGAAGAAGAACATGCAAAATAAAGAAGGTTCCAAACTTTTGGGTTATGGCTTCGTTCTTATTTTAGGTTTTTCATGTTCAAGCTTAAACGATGATGATGAGGAAGAGATGATTTTTTCAAGTACTGAAACTAAAAGAAACTAAAAACTAATAGATTCTAAAAATTTGGTGGGGCAAAAAGAACAGAGAAGCGAATTTTGGGAGGTGAGAATTTGAGGATTAGCTTAATTTGGATTTTATAGTTTTCATTCATTCTCTTTCAAATTATTATTAATTATGTTTTTGTTGGCTTTCCTTCACTTTCGCCTTTTCAGGTTCTTTTGTTTTCTGACGTTGTCGTTGCCGTATTTTACTTTTGTTATAATTTGACCCATTACTCTCCATTTGTAATTAATTAGTCTCCATTCCTGTCTAATTTTAAGTGTTTTTGAATTATATTAATCATAGTGTAATTTTCATATTATAAATAAGTACCTTCAAAATTAGATGAGTTAATTCCTAATAAATAGTACTAGAAGAATTTAATTATAAAGAAAATAGTAGACAAAAACCATGTGGATTAAAGATTTTGTGGAGGATTATAGATCGATTCTGCAATATTTGCTCACATGTGTTTAGATTCTTGAGTCTCTCGTATACGAATATATATAAAAAATTAGTTTTAAGTTTTATCATCATTTTCAGTCTAAGAGCAGCTCCAACCATAAGAATCCCTTAGGGGTTCTTAACTATTCTTTTAATGTAAATTATGGTTTTACAAAAGTTAAGAACCTTATTACAAATTTTAATATTTTTCATCCTCCAATGGTAGAATCCCATTAGAGGTTCTTATATAAAAATTGGCAAAACATTAAACATTAGTAATGAAGAATTCAAACAGTAGCTTGCATTGAAAACAATGTTGTTGAGATCACCATCACTGATACACTGTTTAACTTCATCACTGTTTGCATCTTGATTCAGATTCTTGACTTTGTTTAATTGAAGCAAGGAAGTGGGAATAGTAGAACCATCATCCTATTTCCATAGTAGTAGATAGCAAATGACAAACTTGAAAAGCCAGATGTTGAAGTTTAAGATGCTGATATGATAAGCAATTCTTACCTTGGAACTCAAAGGTCTTTTTCTAGTCGACAAATCCTGAGGAGTAAACTCTGCCTAAATATGATGAAGAAACAAAGAAACATGTTCTCATTTATGTGAGCAATTTCTAAATAAATAAAACTTACCATTTATCCACAAGAACAACATAACAGAGCTCACAGTTGGCAAAACTGCAACGATCAAAAAATTTTGAGATAATGAGAACACAAAACATACCAAATGATCAAAGAGACAGAGGGGAATAACTTTCTTACTGTGTAGAAATCTCGTTTTTCACAGCTGGGTCACAATCATTACCAGATGAGTTTAATGTTTGATACAAGAATCCACTATGAGTAACAACTGCAATCTCTTTTTCTTTCCTTGTTCTCAACCTGAAGTCAGTTGATATATTAATCAAAAGATCATGCCAAGTCAAATCATATACCATGAGAGACATAGAGATTATTCACCAGTTCATAAACTTCATTCCTCTGGCTGCAATCTCTTCGTTCTCTTCTCTAATATCAGGCTTCCATAAGACATCTTCATCACTTTCTATCTGTATACAGAATATGAGAAACTGTGATAACAAAAGGAAAACACAAAGGCTAATCCAAAATTTCTACTTTATATCAGAGGTACTTGCCAATGAAAAGTAGATTGCAGGGCATAATGTGCGATACTTGGTGATATTGTTTCTTCTGTCATAAGTATGAACACCCTGAAAACATAAAACAAGAAAATTTTAAAAAGTTTTAACTTCAAGCTAATGCCAATTTTGAGACAAAGGTGAAAAATATACATACTAAATGTTCTCTGCAGGATTTAACCGCAATGAATGGTGGATAATTTGAACTTGCAATAGCAGGACGATCACTGTTTCCTGCACCAACACTCATAAGGAGAGGTTCATCAACTCCATTTCTATTACCTTCCCCACCAAAAGTTCCAACCGCAGTTTGCAAAGTCCTAAAGCAAAAACAAGTATTGAGGTAACTAAACACACTACTCTCAAACGGTGGACCAGAAACCACTAAGAATATTCATTCTAGATGACTTGTCTCAAATAAAGATTTCAGAACCAAGATAATGTCATTATAATCATACTAATAAGCTTTAGGTAGTGATAAAAACAAGTATATTACCTGAGGAGAGGCGACACAACGACTAACTCAATTCTATTGGAGATCCCCGTTGACTTAAGATGTTTGTGTAGATTATCAACATGCAATAACAGAATCAACATTACTTCTCTTCTGTATGTTCTTGGAAAAATATAGAAAAAGGAACTAACTATATGCAAACAGAAGCAGAGACAAAGAAACTTACCGACAAGGTACATAGATCTTCCATTCAAATACGATTTAACCTCTTCTGCTTTCCTCTGCAAACCTCATGTATCCAGATTCCAAACAGAAAGTTCATAAACAAGACTTGTCGGCGGTTCCATCTCTCGAGATGACGATACTCGGAGAAATCGCCACAAGTAGCCCGAGAGAAGAATTTTTTTTCGAAACCTCGACAAAATGACAAGCCGAAACGATGCCATTTTTTTTTCTTCGTCAAATCAATTGGCCAATGAGGCTGTGCCACGTCAGCGGTTCTTAGAGTCTCTAAAAATCCTTAATTAAGAGACGGTTCTCCTCTTTTAAAATTATTTTTCATTTATTTAATCTTCTTTTAATAGTAAGAACCCTATAAGAGCCTTCAATGGAGGTGCTCTAAAACTCCTAGAAAAAAAGAGAAAAAACTATATACGTGTTGTTTATATTATTTTATATCATATATTTATATATATAATATAACTCCAATGCAGAGACGGCGCAAAGAAGAAGACAAATGAAGAGTTTGCGTATGTAAAATTTAAATTTGTCTTTCAAATGACTTAGAAATGGCCTAACTTTGAATGTTCTTTAGGCCACTACGATTTTGGTTTTTCACTCATTTAAAATTCTACCTACAATCCTATGTTTAGAGCTTTATCTTAAGATCCGTTATGGAAGTACATAGATTGGTCTTCTAATAACCAAACCATAATATATCATACTGATACATATATATATATATATATATATATATGATACACGGTAGGAGTTATGAATATTTGACCCGTAAATCATATTTTTCAAGTAAACTTTGAACTCATGACCTATGTTGGAGCCTCGAAGGTAGGCCTCACTCTCCCATACTTCAACTTTCTTGACTTCACAAAGTCCACACGGCTATGAGCCAACTCGACATGTTTTGAAAAAGGATATCTTGAAACTATTCTCAATCATCGAAGATATTATCACGACAGAGGATCACCACGGCAGAGAACCACCTCAGCAGACGAGCAAGTCCAGTTAGAGTCCATAGCCTGCAACACATCAAATGCGTTGTAGAATCATTCACCTACTATGTAGACTTTCAAAACTACTCAGAAAACACTTGTAGGTGAGTAGTTCAACTAACCAACATCTCGACGACCACGTCCATAGCGACGATAACTAAACCGATAGTTCTGGATGTTATCAACCTATCACTCTGACACCAAAAAAGCTTACCCTAAGAATTTCAGGTATATAAAAAATCTTTAGTCCACCGAGTTGAGAATCTGATCATCATTTTTTCTATAGAACACTCAAATTTTTTGTATCACTTTATCTTCCTAATCGAGCATCTGAACTCTCTTTTTGTCATAAGTTACATAGATCAATAAATTATTGTGCTAATCTTAACACAAATAACCTCTTCTCAAACAAAGGTGACGTTTACTTTGATATATTTTAAGCAGATTTCAAACTTATAGGACGATATCAGTTCATCTCAACCTTTTATTTTGTATAAAACCATATTGATAGTTACTGATTTGTTTCTTATATATGGTATTTTAGTCAACCAATTAAACTTAAAAAATTGTATTAATATCTATTTAAAATATAAAAAATCCATAATAAGATAATGTAAATCTGGTAAAGGACATTGGAGGAATATCCTCAGCCTAGTATTTGTTGCATCTCGGACATGCACGCAATAGTACGCAGCCAAAACAGAGTCGTATAAAATTCTTTTTTTGTTTGTTACACATTTTCAACAATTATTATTATAATAAATTTGGGGCCAGTCGATTCGAATAAGCTATTGAACTATGCGCATCTTCTTCATTACAAAAGCATCTTCGTTCTTGATACTCAGCATCTACCACATATTCATACTTCCACTTCAATACATCCAACGGCTTAGCTTTCATCATGATTCCATCACTCTACTTGCTCTTCATCCAACGGTCAAGATTTCATCTTTCATTTCTCTTTCTCCTCTCCTTTGTTTATATAATCCATTGAATCAATCATCTTCTTTGCTTATCGGCCTTGAATTTCAAAAGCCAACAAAGAAAAAACAAAATATTTATAATGAAGATGTCGACTTTAGATTCTTCATTAGAGGCTCTGGTTTTTCAATACGCAAGCTTTGGTGTTTTCTCTGTCGTTAACAATGTCTGGAAATGGATTGCTGTCGTGACAGCCGCCGTAAGTTTTTGGAGGGTCAGAGTAACCACCATTGAAGACGGTCATGGCCTGTTAGAAGACTTAACCGCTTCGAAATCTGAACCGGAATCAATAACCGGTTTGGTAGAACCAACGGTTGGAGTGAAGGAAACGGTTATGAAAACGGAGCCGTTAATGTACGATGACGGAGTGACGAAGAGGAAGGTGACGATGTATTATGAGGTTGATGTTGACGGTGAGAGGTATGTAGACGGAGAGTTAACGGACGTTAATTATGGAGGAGTTGAGTTAAGTAATTGTGGAGAGTGGTGGGAGAAATGGGAAAGAGTTTTGAAGATGAGAAATGGTGATGACAGTTGGTATCGTTACGTGGATTTAACGGTGATTAACGGAAATGTTGTAAGGTTATGGGATGATCAATGACGACAACAGAACTAGAAGATATTCCGGCAAGAGTTTAAACTAGAGATTAGTCCTGCTTTTGTAAGATTAGTCCTTAAAAGCTTCTTTGTTTAGAGTGTATTTTTTGGTTGATTAAAGTTGTGTAATTTGTAAATATTCTGTTTCAACGTGGCACAACCACAATGTTAAATGTTACATCTTTGGAGTTTTCTCTATCAAAATTCAATTTCTGCGTGTTGGTGTTTGGTATGATTTTGTTAAGATTTGATTATAGACTTCGACCATTACTAGATCATTTCCTCTTGCAGAGAATTTGTTGAGAAGGCCCAAATCTTTAGCACAAGTGTTCGTTTGGTAGGCTCATGGGAAAGTGATTAATATACTTACCATTCAAAATTTCACTACAAACGCCACGTGGCGAATCCGTCTCTTGCGAGTTCCGTCTGACGAACCCGGCTCCTCAGTTCACTTTTTTTTTTTTTTTAAATAAAAGTTTCTTGGTTCTGGAGCCAAGAACCTCCCTTAAATCTTTGACGTGGATGCTCTAAGGAGTATCAATCTATATAGCTCCCTCTGAAACCATACATATATAAAGTTTGGTCTTGTTGGGAAACTCAAACATTATCATACGTGAAACAAAATAAAAATAAATGACTTTAGGCTTCAATACAATCATACATATTTCTTACAAATGCAAAGGAAAACATAACTCACATGCTTTTAAATAATATAAGACGTCACAACAAGTACAATAGGAAGAAAATATTCCACATGAGAGGTTTATCAAGCGTTAAAAGTTAAAGGAACAAACCTAAAGTAAAAAAAAAAGATTTATCAAGTATTAAAAGAACATAAATTTATCAAAATAAGTTTCTAAAAAAAAAAAGAGCACTATTAGTTAAAACTTTTAAAATACACTAGGTTTGATTGTTTTGATTATGATTTTAAATTGTATTCATTTAGATTATTAGATAAGTGTTGATATCTTAGAATATTATTTTCAAAATGTTGTTTTAGAGGTTTGAAACTTGATCTAAATGAAGAAAAACTAAACCCGAAAGAATATCCAAATGAGTTATAAATATATATATATATATATATGAACTTGAAGCGGAACCAAATCAATAACAAAATTTCAGTTTTTTAGAGCTTTTCAATTTTTTTTTAATTTTAATTTTTATATCAAGATATCCGAATCCGAATCTGAACTATACCGAACCAAACTATATCCAAAAAATAAAATTACATGAATAAATCTTAAATCAAAAGAACCAAAATATCAAATTAAAGTGACCAAACTCGAAAAACCCATAATTAAGTGGTTGGAAAATCGAATCAAAACCATAATCGACTCACAAACTAAATTTTTACCCAAAATATTCTTATTAAATTTTAATTTTTAGAGTTTTTTATTAAATTCTATTTAATAATCTGAATAATTGTTTTTCGTATTTATTTGAAATTATTTTTATAGAATGTACTGAATAATTTCATCAACTATTCATAAAATAATAACAGTATTATGATTTGAAAATTTTAGAACGGATATAGCTGCTTAAAATATAAATAAGTAAATGAAATATCTTTATTAATTTTAAAGTTTTATATGAAATTTTGTAATCAAATTCAAATTCACGTTATACCTATTTTTAAAGAATGCTATAAATCTTAACTTAATTTTATCTTAAAGTTTATAACATGGTTAAAATGAAAATGTCTCCCACTTTAATATATAAAAATAGGATTCAACATCACAAACAATTATTATTTATTCTATTATATAATTAAAAAAACACATTAAAAATAGCTAAATAAAGAAATGAAACATAAATATGTTTAAAATAAGAGTTTAAAAATTCAATAAATTTGATAAATAAGTAAATAAAATAAGGATTACAACTAATGCAAAAAAAAGTTGACAAATTAAAAGTAGAAGCCAAATAGTAGTAATTTAAGTTGATGGTCCTATACACAAAACTCACACACAAATGATGAATTCATGTCATTATTTACACCATACTGGGTAAAGTCGTGATTGAGAGTAACAAATGTCCTAGTCTGGCCATGACAGTTACAAATGTCTTGAATATAGAATGAAATGATAGTCTTCAAGAGAAATTCTACGCAGAACTCGAGGACTATTAGATATATTCCTTAACCTTTTGCAGACTAATCTGAGCAGATGAATATAAAACTATGACGATTTTCCACATCTAGAGATGATATCTATCAAAATTTCGCCAGGCAAAGATGTCGAAAGATATAATATAATATCGATGAAATCTAAACAAAAGATAATTTCAAGTAATAGGAAAAGAAGAAATTATGTGAAAAGACTATATAGGGCTCATGTAAAAAAAGAACTAAACCAAAAGAAAAACGGTTTTAAATCAATTTGATCGGTGTGTTATATAAAAAATAAATTAGGGTTTTTGGATATTAATGGTATGTATATTCGATTGTGACATACCAACTTTTCTTTTTCCTAATTTGTTTTGAATGAAGTATAGAAATATATTCTAGTAAAGATTATCAATGATTTGATTCGAATACAAACATCAACTTATTTGAAATAAAAGGAAACAAAATATTTGACATATTTATTATATATATATATATATATTAACGGAAAAAAATCGGGCTTATCGTGTATTTTGATATATTACAAAACTAATTATAAATTCTTGAGAAAACCAAGATAACTGCAAAGAGATTACGAATTTTGTAATCACTTTATCAAACCAATATAAAGAATTAGATAGTAAATAACAATAGATATATAAATAGTACAAAAACAAATCAAATAACTGAAGAAGATGCCCTACGATGAATTAATTTATTTCAAATTAGCATTGATCGCCAAAAATCTTCAACGTTAAGATTTTCAGGACAAGTTTAGGAAAACTTCTTTGAATACAACATCAGTTGTTCTGCTCTAAGAATTTTCTTGATTGTCAAAGGCAAGAATCTTCAATCCAGCATTATTATTGACCTTGGACATGGTGATATAACATGACATAATACTAGCTTTGGTAGATATAATCCAACCTGCGACAACGTTTAACCTTAACTTTTGCTTATTGTCATAGCAAATGAGACAAATATAGGAAACTTTCGTCTACGCGTCTTGAAGGGAAGACGAAGATTAGACGGAGTAATAACCATCCTTGGAATCAATATCTTATTTCGAACCTTCGTGCCGGTAATAATTTTGGTTTCAGTTATATGATTAACCATCTGTGTGATCTATAATCTTGTAATGTTACATAAACGTCCATGCGGATCGATGTTTCTAAGCAACATAACAGGACATCTGATTTTTAGTTTCAGACAATGGTTAGGTAAATCGGAGGCATTTATGAAGTTCAAGAAATCGAAGGTATATGAGGGATTGTCAATAGCTTTACTATCTGTGGGATATACTATCAGAACTTAAGTGAATCTTTTCATCACCTGCATTACAAAACAAAAAATATATAAAAATAGTCAATGAAATTATTTTTATCATATGATATATTTAAGAAATAGAATAAACAAAAATATACTAACCACTGAGTCTATCAAACATACGAATATTAATTAAGTTAGCATCTCATTTCTAGGACACAATATCACTTTGTCTCAAAAAATTTAGGTTGCTCATTCTCCAATGATCTATTGATTCCATAAATTGCTTCGACTATGAGCTCAATAGGGTCAGAGCCATATGTAATAAGCAGTTTTTGAGAAATATCAATATCAGCAACACCATCATTAGGAAGTGCTATTTTACCATCGCCAACATCCAAAAGTCAATTAGAAAATAGTTCAATCCCTGATTTCTCATCATAGAAAATTCTCGTAAGAAGCCTCATGTTCCGAGTATGCTCTAAAACTATTATATTAGGCCATAGATAAAATGAGTTAATCGAAGCATATACAATTCGTTGCCTACTGGCTCCAGTAGTAACATGGAATATTTGTCTGAAATCTCCTTCAAATACAACAATTTTACCACCAAAAGGATTTTCACATCTTATGATATCCTTTAAACTTCAATCTAATGATGCGAAGCAATATTTACTCATCATAGAAGTTTCATCCCATATAATAGGCTTTGCTTCAGATATTAGCTCAGCCAAATGAGCATATGCACTATTACATATGCTAAACTCATCAACATTTATAGGAATTTCCAAACCTAGAATATGCAGTTCTACCTCTTTGTAACAAAAGAACATCAATACCATTTGAAGCAACGTTAAGAACAATATCACATATGTATCTAATCGCAACAGACATAAATTTTCACAAATAAGTTTTTCCGCTTCCACCGAATCCATAGACAAAAAAGACCTCCTTTCTTTTCCAAATAGGTTAAGATATATAAAATTAAATAGCACTCAAAAATAAAGAAATATATAAAAAGTTTTATTTTATAATCAAACCAGATAATATAATATATACATCTAGCATAGGTTTAGACAATAGGAGACAGCGCAAGCTTACTATTAGAATAAATCTTTCCAACTTTGTATGTGTAGTGCTATTGCCATTATTTCAATTGACCATAATAAACACAAACACGTAAGTCTTTCAAACGTAAAAAAAAAAAGAGATTAATTTTTAAAAACAAAAGCGAATTATGATATTTAAATGAGACTAAGTAATAGACAATAATACAAACACCTAAAGGAAAAAATATACTAACTTTTTTATTTAAAAAAATAGCAAAGTCATTGTTCTTAGAAATTAATGAAAAACAAAGAAAATGTGTCCAAACTTAAAGAAATGAAAAAAAAAAACAATGAGAACATCACTTGCAACGTTTGTAAAAAGTTTTGAGAACAATTGGGAAACAACATATTTGTCTGCTATTTTTAGAAAGGATTAGAAGACGGAATCTCGACATTTTTTACATTAACACAAAGGTTTTTATTAGTTGAAAACTTTTCATCATCAAACTTTTTTAGATTAGATCGCTTAGAGCATCCACAACGTGGCGGACCCTGATTGGTTCCGTGCTTTTTACTTTTTTTTTGTATTTTTTTTATTTTTTTTTATTTTAGTGAACCCCCACTGATGTGGATGGTCTTAGATGAAGATGTTGAAAATAGTAAACCGCCCAATTCAAAACTCTCGCCACTATTGAATATTACATGATTTATATGTATACAAAAATAATATAAATAAATGTTTATGATTAGCAATATTATACAAAATTTCAAGAAAATATAGTGTAGTCAGAAAAAAAATCACTTGAAGAAACTGATAAACTTACTTGATCACTTGAGGTAGATAGAAGATCAATAGTCTCACATACAATCTTACCATCCGATCAAACTTTAGCTATTTTGAAAATATTATTTTTAAACCAATATTATCCTTCTCAAGTACAATACCAAACTGAAATGTCTTTCCTCTTAGATTGGTGAGTGCATCCACTAATTCCTCAAAACTTTCAATTTCCATACATGCAAATTAAAGGAAAAAAAACAATTTAATAAACTTACCAAAGAAATCATTGTTTAAGCTATTAGACAAAACTTTAAAATATTCTACTATTGTTTATAAAATATGTGATTTTTTTCCAACGACAATTATATTATCACAAATCACGACAGAGAAAAATTAGATCAAAAATCATAACTAGACTCCCTTATACTACGGGCAAAAACATAAGTTTTATGATTAAAATTCTTTGGGATAATAGAAAGAGAAAGATATGAAAATAAAGAATTTAGCCTGAAGAACTCCTCCTGGTATGGTAGAAAAGCCGGCCATTCGTCCAAATGATATATTAGCTTCAAGACCGCCTCACAATTTGTTAATATCTCCACATCTATGACGTGTAGCTCCAGAAGAGACTATATTGCCCAAAGAACATGTTCAAACTCTACATGCAGGCCGAAAGACTTTGGTGAGCTTGAAAAAATCCACATAAACTCTCATCCCATTGAATCTAGAAAACAGTACCAACTCAGACCCGTATGATGGTCAGTGGTCTTCCAATAAGCGTCCACAAAATATTTATAGCCTGTGAAACTTGGATTATATGTGGAGGGGAAAGCCAGTTGAGACTTTGTAAGTTCTGTCCGAACTATTAATGAATCCTTGTGATTTGTCAGTAACATTTGAGCATCATACCATTCCTTATAATCTGCTTTTGCATGCTCTATTGTATTGTGAGGATCGCTAACTAAATTCAAAAAGCAATAAGTATTTGTTGCTTTCCAAATGTGCCAAATAATCCATGGGTATATATTGGTGTCGTCAATATCCGGTAAACGCTAGAATAGATAATCAAAGTTGTACCCAATAGATTTGCCAGGAAAAACTTCAGGCGCTGATGGAATACATAAAAGACTCCAGCTGTGAATCGTTGGAGGACATTCAAAGAAAACATAACTAATGGTCTCACTTTTTACACCACAACATGTACATTTAAAATATGTGGTTAAATGATATAAACTATTTGATAAAATATATTTGGTCTAAGTAGTTAAACATTTATTTTTATGTTTTGTACAATAGTTTGAGTTTAGAGAACTGTTAAAGTACATTTTAAGATTTAAAAGGTTTAGATCATAAACATAGGATAAATGATAGAAAAAAGTGATTGGAGAGGCGATACGAGAGGCGATTCGAGAGGTGTTCCAGAGCTGTTTGTCTCGCCTTCCGGCGTGGCCTTTGGTTGTGGTAGGTTCGTTTTTCAGTCGTTAGGGGGCTGGTTTGGGAGGGTCGGTCGGTTAGGGACTGTAAATCTGGGGGTTTTTGGGTAGATCTAGGGTTTGGGTTGTGTTTTGGGGATATGGCTGTGGGTTTCCTTTTCGACGGTCTAGGAGATATGCTTCTATGTATTGTTTCGGGGTTCAGTTCAGAGGTGAGTCTGGAGTTTCTTCCCTGGGTGTAGTGAGGTGTCGTGGTGTCGGTTCGTTTTTTCTAGGTCTGTGGCGGTAGATCTAGGGTTGGGTTGGTTTTTAGGCTGCTGAGTTTGGGTGTCTAGTTCTAGGTCTAGAGATCTAGGGCTGGTCTAGGGTTGAGGTTTTGGGTATTCGGAGGGGTTTTTGCCGTTTCGTCTTCCCGTTGATGAAGTTTAGAGCTTGGCGTCTCACATGTTCAAGCTGTCCTTCTTTCTCTATTCCAACCAATGGTGAATATGGTATCTCTCTATGACTTTTCTTTCATTTGATTTTGTGTTTCGATACGGTTCACTGGAGATCAGTACTTGGTGTTTTCATGGTATCAAGCGATTTCTTTTGAGTTGGAGGATTGGCCAACCGATGTGTGATAACTTTACTTTCAGACATGGTTGCGCCGAGATGATCCACTTAGAGGCTATGATGTATAGTCTGGGCTGGGGTTTTGAAAGACTCAAGGGGAGGCAGAGGAGATTTAGTGCGGTTGTGGGAATCACATCGCAACAATCGAGTTATATTTGTATACTTGATCGACAGATTTTGGATGGTCATATATTTTGTGATGCGTCCCTGAAGAACTATTCTCTTGAGTGGATTAGTAAATCTGTGGGTCAGAAAATGGGTGGTAAAAGTCGAGTACTGAGGGATCGGATTTGAGGTCCACATAATTCAAAATTTAAAACGGAAGGTATGAAGATAGAACACAATTTTGTTCAGTCTTTGTGTGATCAGAACTGTGGTAGGATGAGAATGTGCGTGTTGCATGAGAGGGTATCTGAAAGAGGTTGTTAAGAAGAAAATTTTGAAATTGCTAGATGCTGACATTATTTACCCTATTTCGGATAGCAAATGGGTATCTCCTATGCATTGTGTACCCAAGTAGGGGGGAATAACTGTTATTAGGAATGAGAATGATGATTTAATTCTCACTAGGACTGTTACAGGGCATAGGATGTGCATCGATTTTAGGAAATTGAATTATGCATCTAGGAAAGATCATTACCCCTTACCCTTTATTGATCAAATGTTAGAGAGGTTGACTAATCATTCATGTTACTGTTTCCTTGATGGATATAGTGGATTTTTCCAGATCCCTATACATCTAAATGATCAGGAAAAGACAACCTTTACATGCCCTTATGGCACATTTTCATATAGAAGAATGCCATTTGGTCTCTGTAATGCACCTGCTACTTTTTAACGTTGCATGACTTTGATATTTTCAGATCTGATTGAGGAGATGGTTGAGGTGTTTATGGACGATTTCTCTGTCTATGGCTCTTCTTTCTCCTTTTGTTTGTCGAATTTGTGCAGGGTTCTATCTAGGTGCGTTGAAACAGACCTTGTGCTCAATTGGGAAAAGTACCACTTCATGGTGAGAGAAGGCATCATCCTGGGTCATAAGATATCAGAGAAGGGGATTGAGGTTGACAAAGCCAAGATAGAAGTGATGGTTCGGTTACAGCCTCCCAAAACAGTGACGAACATTAGGAGTTTCTTGGGTCATGCTGGGTTTTACAGGCATTTTTATTAAGGACTTTTCTAAGACTGCTAGACCTCTAACTCGCCTCTTCTGTAAGGAAACATAGTTCATCTTTGATGAAGAGTGTCTTAAAGCTTTTCTGGAACTCAAAGAGGCCTTAGTGACAGCACCTATTGTTCAAGCACCAGATTGGACTCTTCCTTTTGAGATAATGTGCGATGCTAGCGATTACGTTGTTGGAGCAGATCTGGGAAAAAGAAGGATAAGAATTTCAATGTGATTTACTATGCTAGTAGAACGCTGAATGAGGCTCAGGTGAAGTACGCCACGACGGAGAAGGAATTACTTGCATTGGTGTTTGCCTTTGAGAAGTTCAGGTCCTATTTGGTTGGATCGAAGGTTGTTGTGCACACAGATCATGCAGCTCTGAGGTACTTGATGAAAAAGAAGGATGATAAGCCTAGAATGCTTAGGTGCATTTTGCTGCTGAAGGAATTTGACATGGAAATAGTGGACAAGCCTGGGATAGAAAACGGTGTCGCGGATCACCTCTCTAGGATGTAGGTGAAGGGATCTCTTCTGATGAATGACGATATGCCAGAAGAGCATCTGTTGAGTTTCTCCATCAGACACTCGACCATGACACTCTATCAAGCCTTGGTCGAGTGTCCGCTTTCTGGTCAAAGGAGTTGCTTTAGGATCAGACTGTAACTTGCTGGAACTAGTTTGCCGTGGTATGGTGATCTGGTGAACTTTTTGGTAGGAGGAGAACTATCAAAAAGTTTTCCTCCCTACTCTATCAAAAAGTCTCTCTTAGTATGGTTTTAATTAGGATACTATGTTTATGGTATATTTGGTGCTTTGGTGGTGAGTATGTGCTTAGTACGAGTACTAACTCTCTGTTTTCTTCTATATGTCTCACCGAGGTTGATGAGGTAGCAATGGAGAATACAATCCCGCGAAATGTGGCAATGGGTCAATATTCTCAAAGGTTAGTGCAAATCATAATCAGTAGTAATTATCCAATATAATTAAAACGATTCTGGATACTGATTGATAAAGGGATGCAGATGGAAATTATGAATTCCGTAATCTGTTCAGATAGGATTCTGTTTAAATTTCAAAAATTATGTTGGATTGTTTGGATAATAAATCGAATTTGGTATTTAGTCAGTGATAGGATGAGATCACGGGTTTTTCAATTTGAATTCCTAAAATATAGGCAAATATCAGGGCTTAATTATGAGATAAGAATTAAGTTAAAAGTCGGTATCCTAGTGTATTTAAGGAGAACTAGGGTGAAAGAAATATCCTCGTCTACTTTCCAATATTTTTTCCTACGAGGTGCTGTACTAGTGTGGTGTGCTAAAAGTTTTATAATGTCTCATGCTAGCTCAAGTAAGAAGGCGATGATAGCTAAGTCTCCGCCACGCTTATTGAAAATTAGGATCCTGAAAATAGATAATTCGGCTTTGTTAGCTAGAAGTTCAAAAGTCATGATGGGTAGGTGTCTTAACCCTGTGCTGCAGAATGTGGACACCTTTCTTTTTAGGATGCCACAGTTCTGGAGTTTAGTGGGTAAAGTCCGTGGTCTTAATTTAGGGATTGGTCGTTTTCAGTTTGAGTTTGAAGTTGAATCAGACATATTAAGTGTCCTAGAAAACGGGTCAATAAACTTTGATGGCTAGATGGTTTCCTATGCTCCGTGGAAACCGATGGCGGATGTGGACCATCCAAACTTCATTCGGTTATGGATAAGAATAACTGGAATACCCTTTGAATATAGGTTTGAATAATAAGTATCGATGTTTTAAAAGGGTAAGTACTTATTGAAATTCCATGTTCTAAGCCTTTGGTATTTTCCTCAATTTAAGAGTTTGAGGAAGGTCGTGAGTCGAAGGTGATGTTCGAGTATAAGCGTTTGGAAGGGTTTTGTAGTCTGTGTTTCCGAATGACACATGACGAGTCCAAATGTTATAAGGCCAAAATAGATAATCGGGTTTCAGGGATGGAGTTTCCACGAAAACATATTGGTGAGTAAAATCGGTCTTATAAAGGGGCTTTTTTGGGTTCCGATAAAGGAAAAGGCTTACAGATTGATATACACGTTTTTAGCACGTCTTAGGAGCATCATTTAGGTATATTATACGTACATTTTGATACATTCTCATATAGTTGAAGTCTAGATAGTATCATTCATACACATTCACATGCATCTTCATACATACTACGTTTTGTGAGTTTTCAGGTATCGGATGCGGGCACGATCGAGTCTGTTTTGGGCAGGGAAGAACCAGAGATCGAGCCCAGATCAAGCCCAACTCGAGTCCAGACACGCGCCAGCTCGAGCCTCAGCTCGAGTCCAGACACGCGCCAACTTGATCTCCAGCTCGAGTCCAGACAAGCGTCAACTCGAGCCCATATCGAGCTCCACCACGCGCCAGCTCGAGTCTCCGTCTCGAGTTCTCTTACGCGCCAGCTCGAGCCCCAGCTCGAGTCCAGAAAAGCGTCAACTAGAGCCCAGATCGAGCTCCACCACGCGCCAGCTCGAGTCTCCGTCTCGAGCTCTCTCACGCGCCCATACGATCCCGCACGCGCTTCAGCTCGTGGACACGCGCGCAGACAAACTCGAGATCACACACTCGAGCTCAACTCATGTACACACTCACGGAGGGCCAGTTCTGACGCACTACTGTTCTTTTCACTATTGGGCCAAACCGAGGCCAAAATCCACTGTGCATTGGGCCGAGTTTATCTAGGGTTTTGCTATGTGTTTGGTATAAATATTCTTACATGTTGCAAAACTCAAACCCTAGTTTTTATAATTGACTTTTCTTGCGAACTTAGAGCTTTTTAATCGAACGCAACTTTCTGATTTTCGAGTTTATTTTTATACAATTCAGTTTTAATTAAGCGTTGATTTCGTACGTTTTTCGAGTCCTTTATTGATGCATTCAAACCTTAAATTCGAGTTTGCTGTTAAACTCATGTGTTCAGAGTAGTCACCTAGGGTTCCTGAGGATGAGTTAGGTCTGCGTGATGCTTAGGTTTTCTAAGGCGCTTACCTTTGGATTTATGTAAGTTTTTTCTGATTTGGTGTTATCATCACTAGTATCATTCTAATCTACTGAGGCTTATTCTGAGACGCTCTAGCACCGATGGGTGTTTGGTAGAGCGTCAGACTGAACCACTTCAGAGATTCACATGCTCAGCTCGAGGGATCGAATGTCTGAGGTGTGAATCGGTGTTAAGCGAGTTGATCGTTCATTCCGACTAGATTATCAAATGCCTATGGCGATAGGGTCTGTTAGTAGTCTAAACGAGTTTGTTTGCCACGAGAGTGGACTCATTATTTGTGTTTTCGTTGCCTAGAGACTAGCTCTATTGAGGGATATCAAGCGCCTAGTTAGCTTAAGAGTCACGTTGACCCATGAAACTCACTCCTCAGGATCCTGCTTTCTCACCCTGCGTTAATTCTATTTGATACTCTACTGTTCGTTACTCTATTTGAATTATTTACAATTGCACTGCTTTGTTTATTTTCGTTTTAAAAGTCCGAATTAGGTTGTTAGAGAAACCATACTTTGATTGGCTTGAATTAGAGTAATTAACTGCATCCCGATTGATAATTACATTCCCAGTTGGATTGACACCTATTATACTACAACCAACATACAAGTATAATAGGATTTGACAATAGAGTAAAAATCATGTTATCACATATTAAGCCCCAGTTGGGTAAAGGTCGAGCTTAACGGCCCAAAAGAGGTCGAGGGATACCTCTGGTTCAGCCGGAAATAGATGAAACAGTGAAGGTATCTCTTATTGTGCTGTTTCAATATTGTATCTTTGGTGGGAACATTGTCCCCAAATTCAAGAAGGATAACTCAAAAGAGCAAGATTAAGGCTCCATAAGATTTCTTTTATGATTTTAAGTTTATTGTGTTGGAATTGTCAAGATTTGGGTAATAAAATTACAATTAATTATTTATGAGATTTATGCAAATTATTTAAGCCTGAGTTTTTGTTTTTATCAGAAACAGAAAACAAAGATGTTTTTTTTGGTAAAGAATAAAGAACATTTGGGTTATAATAAATTGGTAACGGTTGAACCGGTGGGTTCAAGTGGAGGCCTAGCCTTATTATACCATGATATTTATAATGTGACAATTAATTACAAGGATAAAAATATGATAGATGTGTCATTAGACCTTATTAATATTAAATCCCACATAACGTTCTTTTATGGTGAACCGGTAAGTAATCAACAGTTATATGTCTGGGAAAAGCTTATACGAATGGGTATCATTCGTTCAGGCCCATGGACCATTTGTGGTGATTTTAATGAAATCTCTGGAAATCATGAGAAGCAAGGTGGTGTTATAAGGAGTGTAAATTCCTTCCGACCTTTTAATCAAATGTTGAGGGATTGTGGGTTGGTAGAATTTCCAAAATTAGGGAATTCCTGGTCCTGGAGAGGAATACGTAGTAATGGGGTCGTTCCATAAGTTCAAGACAAAGCTTTTGGTAACGGAGATTGACATGAAGTTATTTCCTAAATCGGAAATCAATTATTTGGATATGGTCGGATCCGATCGTCGGCCTATTCTAGTTAAGTGTACAGATCGCATGTGTACGGTCAAAGCCAAACAATTTTGCTTTGATAAGCGATGGTTAGGCAAACCGAGGTTTAAAGATATAGTGGAACGGAGCCGGATGAAGTGTGTCGTTAGGCGGCGGTCCAGATCCTCTTTCGTAGAGAAAATTCGATTTTATCGTAAGGAAATATCACATTGGAGATATGAGAATTCGCTGTCAGGTAAACAGGAAATAGATCATTGGAAATTGGAGGTTGAACGACATAATAGTGGTATAAGGGTTGATAATATTTCCTTATGGGATGCGAATGCTAAACTACGACAGGCTTATATAGATGAGGAGACGTACTGGAAGTAGAAAAGTAGGAATAAATGGTTGCAAGAGGGTGATGCAAACACTAAGTTTTTCCATTCTCTGGTGCGCCAGCGTCGTGCTCGTAATAGGATAACTGGGTTAACAAATAAATGGGGAAATTGGGTATAGCAAGACAAAGACATTCTGCAAGAGGCAGTGTCCTATTTTGCGAATCTTTTTACCAGCAATGGTGGCCACCAGATCATTGTGGATGATTTGGACATTAAGGTTACAGAAATGGATAATCATTTCTTAATGAGACGTACTTCAGAGGACGAGGTAAAAACAACTCTGTTCCAAATGGATTTAGATAAGACACCAGCTCTGGATGGAATGACAACGCTTTTCTTCCAATCCTCGTGGGATCTACTTAAGTCAGACCTGATATCACTTGTTGATAATTTTCTCAGGAAAGGGGAATTTGATAGGAGGTTGAATAAGACAAATATCTGTCTAATCCCAAAGGTTCTGCGGCCGACTAAAATGGTTGAATTCAGGCCAATTAGTCTATGTAATATTGATTACAAAATCATAGCAAAAGTATTATGTCTGAGGTTGAAGAGGATATTACCGAAGGTTGTATCACAGGCACAGTCGGCGTTTGTAGCAGGCCGGTTGATCTCAGACAATATTTTAATTGCTCAATAGATGATGCACGCCCTACGGACGAATAGTTTGATTAGCCTTCAGTTTATGGCAATTAAGACTCATATGAGTAAAGCATACAATAGAGTGGAATGGAATTTCCTAGCTGCGTTAATGGGCAATCTGGGTTTCTGTGATAGATGGATAAAGTGTATTATGTGGTGTATTACGAGTGTTGAATATTCAGTAATATTTAATGGGGCCTCGGGAGGTTGAATCGTTCCCATGCGTGGGCTAAGACAAGGGAATCCTTTATCCCCATATCTATTTATCCTGTGCACCGAGGTTCTTATAGCACAATTGCGTCGCACGGTCCATTTCACATCTTCTCTTTGCGGATGATACATTATTTTTTTGCAAATCCGATAAAGAAGAGGTCGTCTATATTCTTAAAATTTTGACTGATTACGGAAAGAGGTCGGGTCAGCAAATTACTTTTTCTATATCGTCAATTCAATTTGGCATGCACATTGGATCAGATACACGAACCGAGATTCAAAATATCTTGGGAATTCGAAACATAAGCGGGTTAGGGCAATATATGGGGTTACCAGAGTGTTTGGGAGGCTCTAAAGCTAAAGTTTTTGCTTTTGTAGCCGATAAGTTACAGGCGCGGGTAGCCACTTGGGCTAATCGGTTCTTGTCAAAAGCAGAGAAAGAGGTGTTGATTAAATCGATCGTTACAGCATTACCGACATATGTCATGAGCTGTTATAGACTCCTGAAGGTTATTCTTCAGAAAGTGCAGTCTGCTATCGCTTATTTCTGGTGGTCAACTGCTAGCTCCACCATGGGTATTCATTGGAGAAAATGGAGTGTTTTATGTGATCCAAAATATATTGGCAGATTGGGATTCCGTGTTTTAGAGGATTTTAATACGGCCCTTTTAGCGAAACATATTTGGAGGCTAATGGAATTCCCGCAGTCACTATTAGCAAGAGTTCTGAAAGGGAAGTACTATAAGGATACATGTAATATGGAGACATCTATTACTGGACAAGTGTCGTATGGGTGGAGAAGTATTATGTCTGCTCGACCATTAATTGCCAAAGGGTTGGTGAGGAAAATTGGAGATGGGAAACGGACTAAGATTTGGGAGGATCCCTGGATTCTAGGTATTAATCCAAGAGCCGCAGTTAGATCGGACATCCATTTAATCCTGGACTTGACGAAAGATCAATTTATAAATCGACAAACTGGTACGTGGAATGAGGTTTTAGTTCGGTAGTATTTCGATTCGAATGATGTGGATCTGATTTTAGCGATCATACTGCCAATCCGTGCATGGCAGGATTATTGGGGCTAGCATTATACGCTGAGTGGTCGCTATACAGTTGAATCGGGTTACGAGGTAGCCGGTAATGGTATGGGACATAGAGAGTTTGGCCCGACTTTCGACACATTATATACGAGTTGTTGGAAGTTAGATTGTCCTCCGAAGAGAAAACATTTCATTTGGCAAACACTATCGGGATGTACAGCGGTTTATCAGAACCTGACTTCTCGTGGGATTGGACAAGATCCCAGATGTCAGCGATGTGGGGCGGATATAGAATCAATCAACCTTGTGTTATTTGAATGTCCACCATGGCTTCAAGTTTGGGCTTTATCGACGATTCCTTCTCCCTTAGGGGTTTTCCCGAGGAATTCGGTATGGTATAATTTGGAGTATCTATTATCCAGGATTATACACTAGACATACCTGGGGAGTTTTCCATGGATTATCTGGCATATTTGGAAGGCAATGAATGACTTTTGCTTTACACAAACTGACATCGCCCCTCAAGTTATTTTGGATAGAGCTTCTTTAGATTATCTTGAATGGTCTAATGTCCATGAGGATATTCCAGGCTTAAGAGAACCACGAGTGATTAATCGGGATTCGAACAAACCACCCATGATATTCCCTACCACATCTAATCTTAGTTTCACGGGTTTCAAATGCTTTGTGGACGCGTCGTGGACGGCGACGGATCCCTACATGGGGATTGGTTGGATATGCTTTCCAAATACGGTGGGAGGAATATGTTCGGGATCTATGCGTCTTCATCGTAGTCTTTCACCACTACACGCGGAGGTAGAGGCAGTGATCTGGGTAATGGGCGCGCTTGCGGAGTACCAAATCCAGAAGATGGAGATCTCGACAGACTACGAGACGGTCTTTTCTATTATGCATCATCCAGAGGAGTGGCCGACTTTCATTCCGTATCAGGAGGAGTTCCACAGGCTTCGGTCTCGGTTTTTGTCCTGTTCATTATTGGTCATACCAAGACGTCTGAATCACAAAATTGATGCACTGGCCAAGTTAGGTATAGTGCCGGGTTTGTAATTCAGTAGTGTCTAGATGCTTATCTGTCGTTGACAAAAAAAGAAAAAAAATCATAAATATCGGTTTTTGTCGGGTCTACTTGATTTACCAATTGAAATATGACTAGTCATAAAAAAATTTCTTTCATCTTATTATATTAATAAAGTAAAGGTAGAATACATAGATGAAATATTAGAGTCAACGAAAACAGATATATTTTCAAAAATTTATGTTTTAAAAAAAGAATCTTTTTGAACACATATATTTTAGGTAAAGCGACTAGTGATAAAAAAATTGAATAAAAGCTACCCGAAGTCATGATCGAGGATGACTAGTCATACATGTTCTTTGCCTTCTTGAACTTTAAATTAAGTACAAGAAATTTGATTCATTTAAATTTGATTTATGTAATTTTCATATTTCAGTATTGCACTTAAAATTAAAATGTATTCTCTTCAAATGATATGAGAGTGGTACAAAAATTGGCAGATAAAGATAATTGTCTTTAAAACCGCTTCTGTCAATTTATAAATAAATGTGGCCCTAACTTTATGAAACCTCTTCAAAAAAATAATTGAGCACGGTGACCAGTCCGCCAATAATACCACATAATTTGTTGTTTTCATATGTTATTTATATATATATATAATTATGAATGAATCATTTACGCATATGTATAGACGATAAAACCAAATTATTTATATAAGTATTAAGATAAACACCAATAAACAGGTAGCTCAATTATCTTATCTACATTTAATTTAGAAAATTTTAGTTATCATCGGAATTTGTCGATTTTATTAACAAAAAAATGAAGATAAACTAAAATATTCATTAAGATCAACGTATCCAGTTAACATATTATGGTGGATTTCTTACCGAATAATTATTCATAAGATTTATATAGTGTAGACTTCATTTATATTTTTTGTTTATTAATTTATGTAATATGCAATCACTACAAAAAAAAATTGAGATATTGTAACAAATGTATTACAACTATGAATATTGGTAATAATTTTTGACGTTTTATATACAATTTTGTTTATTTGTGACATTCTTATCTCTTGGGATAAGTTTTATATCTCTTGGGTCTTTAGGGTCTTTTAGGAGCATTTTCGAATACATAATGCATTTGAAGACACTTAAGTGCAAAATAGCTGAATTTGTAGCACTCTGGGGTGAAAATTGGTTTAAAGACTGCAAGGATGACCATGCGGATGGGCCAAAATTTTTGAAGCCCAGAATTTGATTCGCACCCTCCCAGCTCGCATGTCGCCCTGAGGATGGACCAAATTTCTGCAAACTTATTAAACCCTGAAAACCTGGACTTGCCTCCTGAACTCGCCTGGCATGGTGAGTGAAGACCCCTGAAGCAGCGAGCCTATATCATCTTTTTTTTTGTTGACTTTTGTACACTTTTTAGGGTTTTGGCCCTGAGCTATAAATATATTTAGCCCACTAGACCCTAATGATGAACTTTTTTACAAAAAAATAGCAAAGTCTTTTCTCTCTTTTCTCCTTGCCTCTTTTCTGATTTGTTTTTTAGATCTAGTTCGATGTGTTAAGAATCTGAAGGAATTAACTCCATTTTCTTCTTCAGTTTTTAATGCTCTTTCGATCTATCTTTTATTGCAGTTTATGGGTCTATGTTTATAACCATGAGTGAGTAGATCCCTAAAGGTCTCATGAAGAAGAAGGTAGATCTAGGTGTGATTTTGGGTTTTTAGCTTGTTTAGGTGTTTGATGTGTAGATCTAGATTTTTGTTTGAGCTTAATGCTAGTTTCATCATCATCACATGAGATTTGATTCGCTTGAGTTTTAGATCTGAGAATTTCTATGGTTCCATGCTTATGTGCAATTAGGACTAGCAATCTTATTCTTATCACAATATACTTGTGATGTTCATTAGATTTATTCATCACAAGTATATTGTGACAATTTTGTTACCAATATGTATTTGTGACACTTTTATTATAATTATTTACAAATTATTACAAGTTTAAAATAATAATTTTATATTGTGATGAAATATATGTTATTTTGACTAAATATTAGGTGTATATAGTGAATAAAGAGTCTCTTTTCCTGTTATGCTTTATGTTTTGTAAAATGCGGTGCATTTAATCGACAGGTAGTAAATTAACTTTTTTACCCTCATCTCCTTCACGTAATCACGTAAATTAAGGAAATATCCGAGGGCAATACATAAATTTCCAAACAGTACCATAGTTCGACGGACCTACGATCTTTAAATTCTTACCCACCACTCTCCTTTTCATAAACACTAGTTTTGGTCTCTAACTACAGTGTTAAGCCAAGAGAACAAAAAATGGCTCCTCCACAAAAGCTCTTCCTCGCCGTCATTATCTTCGCCGTCATTGTAACAGCCACCACTGGACATGGACATAAGAAGGGTGGACAAGATATCGTACATTCCTCTTGTGAACACGCAAGCTATCCATTGTTATGCGTCCGTACGTTGTCGACTTACTCTGGTCCAACCATTACTAACCGCCGTGACCTAGCTCAAGCCGCCGTCAAAATAAGCCTCTCTCGCGCACAGAGTGTGGCTAAGAAACTCACAACGGTTCGAGGAAAGGTGAAATTTGAGAAAGCAGCGCTTAAGGACTGTGTCGAGATAATTGGAGACTCAGTAGATGATTTGATCCATACTCTGAGTGTTTTGAAGCATCTCCGAGTCTCTGGTGGTTCGGCTAAGGAGTTCCAGTGGCAGATGAGCAACGCACAGACTTGGGCTAGTGCGGCACTTACAGATGATGACACGTGTCTTGATGGGTTTGATGGGATTGATGGTGATGTTCAAACGAAGGTGAAGCAGTGGATGACGAAGGTCGCGAGGGTTACAAGCAATGCACTTTACATGATTAACCAGCTTGATGAGACACGTGGCTAATTTTACGTCGTTGATCTTTGAATTTTATTAATGAACGGTCTTGATTTTTATGTTAGTTTTTATAAATTTGTGTGTTTTTTATTTGGAAGATAAGAATTGATCTCTAGTATAAAAAAACAGAGTTTTCTGAAATTAGATAATTTCCTTGTTACAAGCATTGGTAATAAATGTATATAACAACAATATACTTATGATATTATGGATCCGTTGAGATTCGATTGAGAGATAGGCTTGTGACAATCTCGTCATGTGATTTTGTCGTGATACGAAACTTTCTAAAAGACTGATGACGTAATAGTAACCATAAACCATAGACTAAGCTCGTGAGAAGTCAGGCCCAATAAGAAAGCCCATTTTCGACATGATGTATTCGAGCATAAGCGTTCACACAAGTTTAACTAAAGTCAAGTACCTGTAGAAATGAATGTGCTTTTAAAAGTGTGAGGTCCACTGTGACAGAGATTTAGAACCAGCTCATTTGACCTAACAACAATGAGAAGCTAATTGGGGTGCGAGTGTGACCAGGTCAGGTGGGATTTGCTGTGAGAAGTCCTTCTATATTTTTATAAATCTATTCTTAAATGTTATAAGTTTAGATATTGAGCGTGTGATACATGAATTTTATGAAAATATATATACATGTATTATATTTTAGATAATATTGAAGAATTATGTTGATTATTAATTTTTGAAATCCAATTTTATATAAAAAGGTATTGCAAAGTTTGAATCATTAAATATAACATGTGGAATAATCATGTTAATTACTAACTTTTTGATATCTAACTTTATATAATAGCATACTGCAAAATTTTGAATGGTTTTTAACATGTGGAAAAATTTCGTTGATTAACTCAACTTTATATAATAGAATAATATTTCAGAATCATGTTTATTACTAAACCTAAATTTATATTATATGATACTAAAAATTTTAAATCGTTGAATTTGACATGTGGAAGAGTCTTGTTGATTACAAACTTTAAAACTCAACTCAACTTTAGATAATCGGATATTATTTCAGAATCATGTTGACTACCAATTTTTGAAACCCAACTTTATATAAAGGATACAAAAAAAAATTGAATCGTTGAATTTGACATGTGGAAGAATCCCGTTAATTACTAACTTTTAAAACCCAACTTTATATAATAGGATAGTATTTCGGAATCACGTTGATTACTAATTTTTGAAACTCAACTATATATATAAGGATAGTATTTCATGATTCTGTTGATTACTAATTTTTGAAAGCCAATTTTATATAATAAAATACTAAAAAAATTTGAATCGTTCAATTTGACAAGTAGAAAAATCTCGTTGATTAGTAACTTTTGTGAAAAAAAATTTTCTATTGAAGTAACCATTTGAGAATAGACTGAAATGAGTAAGGCTTACGACATAATAGAATGAAATTTTGTCAGAGCTCTCCTCCGTCAAATGGGTTTTTGTGAAAACTGGGTACAGTGCATAATGTTTTGTCTAACATCGGTTGAGTATACAGTGCTTATAAATGGTGCCCCGGGGGGTTACATTATACCTAATCGGGGACTTAGACAAGGGGATCCTCTGTCACCCTATGTTTTCATTTTGTGTACAGAATGGCTCATCCGCCGATTACAGGTGGTTGAGACACATAAGTTATTCACAGGGCTATCCATAGCTCGGGCATGTCCGCCTATTTCACATCTTCTGTTCGTAGATGATAGTTTGTTTTTTTGTAAGGCAAATGTAGAAGAAGCCAAACAAATTCTGTTGATTTTAAAGGAGTATGAATCGATTTCGGGTCAACAGATCAACTTTGAGAAATCATCTATACAATTTGGTCACACGGTCTTGAAACCAGTACAATTGGAGATACAACAGATTCTAGGGATCACTAGGCTAGGAGGTATGGGAACATATTTAGGACTCCCAGAAAATATAGGAGGAGCAAAAACAAAAGTTTTTGCCTTTGTACGGGAAAAGTTGCAGGCCCGCATTAGCAATTGGTCGACTAGATTTTTATCTAAAGGTGGGAAAGAGGTGTTAATTAAGTCTGTTTTAACAGCTTTGCCAACGTATGTCATGTCTTGCTATCGGCTGCCTCAGGGAATCATTCAGAATTTAATCTCGGCGATTGCTGATTTCTGGTGGTCTGGGACTGGTGAATCTGGCGGAATACATTGGCGTCAATGGGATGCACTATGCAAACCTAAGACAGCAGGGGGGTTGGGGTTTCAGAGATTAGAAGTATTTAACACGGCAATGTTGGCTAAACAACTATGGCGACTCTTAGAGCACCCGGAGTCTCTATTAGCAAAGGTGCTAAAAGGTCGATACTATAAAGATCAATGTTTTTTAGATGTAAATCTGAAGAGCCTCCCATCATACGGGTGTCGCAGTTTGTATTCTGCCAGAAGCCTGGTAGATAAAGGGGGTATTCGGAGAATTGGAAATGGGAAAACAATTAAGGTTTGGCAGGATTCGTGGATACCAGATATGAATCCGAGACCGGCGAGATGGTCAAACGGGAGCTTATTCCCATATTTGACTTTGGATCAATTTATCGACAAATCTAGGGGTAAATGGAAGGAGATCTTAGTCGGTCAGTACTTTGATCTGCAAGATGTAGACTTAATTCTTGGCATTCCTATTCCATTACGGGAACACCAAGACTACTGGGGCTAGCATTATAAGTCTACAGGACGATATTCGGTAAAGTCAGGATATTGTTTAGCTGAAAATATGTCTGATGGGGATCAAGGTCAAATGGGACCCAGATTCGAGTCTCTATATAGTAATGTATGGAAGTTGACATGCCCAAACAAGATTAAGCATTTTCTCTGGCAAATTTTGTCAGGCTGCATGGCGGTCAGTAAAAACATTGTACAGAGAAGAATTATTTCTGATCCTAGTTGTGCCCGATGTGATGAGGCACAAGAGTCCATCAATCATGCGCTGTTCCTCTGCCCGCCGGCCCTCCAGGTCTGGGCCTTGTCTAATATACCATCGCCACCGAGTTTATATCCCAGGGCGTTAGTTTGGTTTAACTTGGATTACATGTTTAGGATGATGACGACCAGGATTGAATGCCAAGCATTCCCTTGGATATTATGGCAAATCTGGAAAGCGAGGAATGATTTCTGTTTCTCGGGAACAATCATAGACCCGCAACGGGTATTGAGCATTGCTGATGCTGATTATGCAGAATGGAGATCAGCATATTCAGGGGTGTCACATGGTTCTGACCCTCCACTGATATGAAGTCCAGTCAGAAAATCGCATATAGTTTTCCCTACCACAGCCAATATGCAGTTTACAGGCTTTAAATGCTTTGTAGACGCGTCCTGGAAGATTACCGACCGCTACTCTTGTTTAGGTTGGTTCTGCTTCCCAGATTCAGTGGGTGGAGAACAAGAAGGATCCAAAGACGTTTCAAGATGTCTATCAGCTACACATGCGGAGGTGGAAGCAGTCGTATGGGCGATGGAATCTTTGGTGATCCGCCAGGTGTTAGAGGTGGAGCTCTCGACAGACTGTGAGACGGCGGTGAGGATCCTGGAGCAACCGGAAGATTGGCCTGCTTTCATTCCATACCAAGAGAAGTTCGTGAGTTTACGCTCCTCTTTCTTGGCTTTCTCTCTGTCAGTTATTCTGAGGTCACTCAATCATAAAGTGGATTCTTTGGCCCGCCGGGCAAGAAAATTCCGCTTTGATCGGTGACATTTTGCGCTGTCTTTTTTATTATGTTTCTTATTATGTCGCTGTCAAAAAAAAACCATTTGAGAATACAACAACAATGAGATTAATTTGCTAATAACATATAAGAGCATCATACATCCTTAAAATACAAATATAAAATAACAATGCGGTGATACTCATAACGCCATGGAAAGCTTGGATATATGGTGGAAATCCATTCTTGAATCTTGAAAGAGACTTGAATTATTTCTGGTTTTGTCGCCATTGAATACTAACTTTTAAACCCTAATTTTATATAATAAGATATTGCAATATTTTGAATTTTTTGATTTATTATGTAGAAAAATCATGTTGATTACTAACTTTTAAAACCCAACTTAATATATAATAGGATACGACAAGATTTTAAATTGTTGGATTTGACATGTGCAAAAATCTCGTTGATTATTAACTTTTGAAACTCAACTTTATATAATAGGATGTTATAATTATAAATAAAGATAATATTTATAGTCATTTTTATGTTAGGATTGTGAATAAAGATAAATATTTCATGGTAAATATAAATATTTTTAAAACAAAAATATATAAAAATACTCCTAAATTTTAGTCATCAAATTTGATAGATGGAACAATACTGTTAATTACTAAATCCAACTTTATATAATACAGTTCAAGACTATTAAGAGACAAAAAAGAGATTCATAATTTGTTTTTCTTATTTTCATTGTGAGAATTTTCCTTAAAGAATATACATACATAAAAATTTAACTTTGTTAGTTTCGACAATTATATTCTATTAAGACTGTTTTGTTAAGAATATAAAAATATTTGTTTTATATGAAAATTCATTTTTAGTTATTTTTAAAATATGATATTATTTAATTTTATACTTAGTATAATTTTTTTTTGAATATTTTTATATTAACATTATGGATAGAGATAAATATTTTTGTGATAAAGATAAATATTTTAAAAATCTATTTTAAAGCATATTCATATTTTGTTTCTTAAAATATATAAATGCATAAAAATACTTGATCATTGTATCTAATATGTGGAGCAATATTGTTAATGAGTAATTTTGAAACATACTATTTTTTATAATAAAATATTTGATAATTGAATCTGACACATGAAACAATTATGTTAATGTGTAAATTTGAAATATTCTATATTATATAATAATATTATGATTATAGATAGAGAATAAATATTTTTGGGATGAATATAAATAATTTTAAAAATCTATGTTAAAGTTTTTTTTTCTTTTAATAAATAATACAGAAAATTTTCTGATTATTGGATCTAATGGAGCCACACGGTTGGTGAGTAATTTTGAAACATTATATTTTATATAATAAAATTAATTTTAATATTTTAATTCTGAAAAGGAATAGGTCGGAGTTTATTTATCCAATCTTCAAAAACGTCTGTCTTTACGTATTAAATGCTCAGGGAGCATGATGTCGCTGCCACTTATTTGAATTGACATCCATCCAATTATAACCAAATCAGTTTTGGACCCATCTCTAAACTAACGTAGAGGTCTTTTTATTACCTTTTCTTTTTGGTCAGAGGTTTAAATTACAGTGTCATTACAGTGCTATTTCATTTTTACATATCATATTTGAATATTCTTAAAGGACTGAAATTCTGGTGGTCTTACAGATAATGAAACTGACATGGAGTCTGCACTGTAAGAGAGCAATGCCATGGCTTGATAATAGCTTAGATGTGAAAGACACTACCAATACTATATAATCCTGGTCTGAGTTTAGTTCAGTGGATGCAGCAGAATAGCCAGTTACCAGTTGCTGCTGCACAGTCAGGTTTCTTGCCGCCAATGCTCTCGCCAACAGCAGCATTTCTCAACAGTCGCATCCTCAGCCATAGGCACAGCCTAAAGGGGAACTTTGCTAGTTCACCGGTTACCAATCAAGCTTGTAGCGGCGGCAGTGAGAGTGGCAATACACGGAGAGGTCATTTGATGATAACTTTGCCACTTCGTTTAACCGCTGAAGACAGAATCTCACACAGACAAAAAAAATTCTTCGTTTTGTAAAACAACTTCTCTTTGATAACATGTCCGTTTCCACTGGACACTGTAGATACCTGTATAATTATCTCTTCACTATGTTTACAAGAAGATTTTCATAGTGGGAGCGAGCCACAGGTTCTTCCAACTGATTTAACTTGAGCCGCTTGTGACCAAATTAGCACTTTCATAGCAACGGTTAGAAAAGCGAATACATCAGACCTTTCCAATCAAATCGCAATTCATATTTCAAACTCAAGTTTTTATTTCAAAACATGCTCAGGCCGTTTACGAAAAAATCTCCACATTTTGGATACAAGTTGCAAGTTACAAGGATAACTAAGAAAGAATAGCCATCACATCTGAAGCTCTAAGAGCAATGTAGTTGGTACCATCTTTGCCCTTGAAGTCGTTACCAGCATACTTGGAGTAAAGAACTGTGCTTCCAGTCAATATTGGCAGTGGCTTAACCTTGCCTTCCTCGTCTAGAGAACCAGGTCCAACAGCTATCACCTGCCACAACATAGGAGAATGTGTATTAGTGTAATGTGTGTATAAACTGACATTTAAGCCACTAAGAAAGAATCTCAGAATCTTGGAATGAACATTATATTTAAGTGAGTACTTACTGTGCCTATAGATGGCTTCTCTTTGGTAGTCTCAGTTAACAACAACCCTCCAGCTGTTTTCTCCTCTGCCTCATTAACCTAAACTCATATATTTCAAAATAGAAGTTATCACTGTTCTTTCATTTAGAAAGATTAATAGGATGACTGAGATCTTTGAGAGACAAACCTTGATGAAGACTCTGTCATTCAAAGGTTTAAGATCTTTGATGTCCTCTGTGTCAAGAATGCCAACAATATCATCTTCCTTAAGAATGAGATGCTTAACATCATTGAACTCCACCTCAGTTCCTGCGTACTTGGAGTAAATAATCTGTGCTCCAGTCTGCATCATCAGAAATAAAAAGGCTTTTCAGATCAAATTTATAAAAAGGCAAATGAAGAAAGACGGATCGGGGTGAGGGAGTAATACACTTACAGGGACAGTGATATCAATTTTGGTATTCCCAATAGTTCTTCCTTCACCAACAGCAACAACTTCACCTCCTTGGGGTTTTGATTGAGCTGTGGATGGAAGTAAGATACCCCCCATAGTCTTTTCCTCTGCCTCCTTGATTTTAACCAACACTCGGTCTCCCAATGGCTTAATTGAAGTGTACTGTAATAGAGAAATTATTAAGTCCCAACTTGGAGAGAAGGGACATATCCAAACGTCTAACAGGGCGCCATTAAGATACTAACCAAGCTTGCAAACGAAAAGCTTGACCATCCAAAACGAAAGTTATAATATACAGACACCAATTCAGATAAGTTACATATAATGTTCATCCAATTCCAGAAAAAGTATCCAAAAACCAATGAATCTGAGCGAAGTACCTTAGGAGCAACCACAGAAGCAGCTTTGACAACCAAACTACGGAACTGGGTCTGCCTAAGAGTCCCTGGTTTCAGACTTCCAAAAGAAGCAAACTTAATACTCGAAGATAAGCTCCTCGCTGGCACAGTCACTGGTGATGCTGTAAGTTGCGTCCCCGCCATTTCTGCTATCCATCAAACACACAGAATACTCCCAATCAGTATGAATTGAGACAGCAAGAGAAACAAATAGGCATAAATGAAAGAATTTTCCAAGTTTCGCCACAAAACCCAACTACTATTGAGTAAACCCACTGATTTCTCCGCCAAAGTTCGAACCTTTATATTCAATTCTCGTTGTAAACCTGTACTATCACCCTAGTAGACAGAAAAATCGAGAATGGGAGAGTAAAGAGAGTAGAGTGATGAATATACCTTGAGGATAAGAAAAAAGCTCGTGACTTTGGAAGACAAAACCCTAAAAATTGCAGAAGAGATAGACTAAAAACACATGACTTCTCCTTTTTATTGCAACCAGAGCCCAAGCGTTCTAGAACGCTCTACCGGGTGGGTCATCTAGTCTGTTAAACGGGTCGCCTCAAGTTGGGTCATTCACCTAATCCTCTTGCCACACTTTCTGAAATTTCTAGATTTTAATCGTTTTAAAATTTTTATTAGTTTCACTAGGAAATTGACCGCCCGATTTTTGGTTTAGAAACATTTATGTGTACTTTATTTATTGGGTAACTTATTAAATTTTGTAATTTGTGTTGTATTTCTGGAATGAAAAGTATGTGAATCAGAAATAGATAACTTTATTATTATTTGGAATGGTAAAATTAAAAATATGTTTTCCTATATATTGGACAATTTTTATTTGGGTTAAGCCAACTTATTATGCAATCATTGTGGTAGATGTGGTTGTAGGCTAGATTATTAATGACATCTCGTCATTTGAATGTTTGAAGGTAAATAGTGCAATTTTTCAGTTTCCTCACTAGGAGTGGTATTTCTTTTAGTGAACTTTAATAGGGCAACGACCAAATCTGTGTCTATTTTTGATCGAGTTTGGTAGTTGTAATATTTAATGTTGAAATATATTGTTATATTGTTACATGTTTCCAAATTGGTAGATATGTCAACACCAGTTATGTATGCCATGAAGTTGTCAATCATACTGGTTGTTTTTGTATCTTCTATGTCATGGTATGTTAGTAAGTAATGAAGATTATGTGTCAAGGTAGTCCATGATATAAGTGTTCCGTTTGTTTGGAAAAGAATTTGTATAACAATATTACTCTGTTGTTTTGGTCCATGATATAGGTGTTCACACGTTAAATTTTTATTTCTTTTACTTAATTTTTTCATGTATTGAAAATAGTAATCCCTCTGTTATTTATTAGTTGATGTTTTAGAAATAAAATTTGTTTATCTTTAACTGATGTTTTAAGATTTCTATGCAAAATTTATTGCACTTTTGGTATTTTTGACTCTTTAAATTCTGCAGATTGATTTATGATTGGTTAAAATATTTTAGAATTTGTGATCAACTATATTTTGCTTAGAAAAAATAAAACAATTAATGATTTCTTAATATGTGTGAAATCGCTAAAACATCAAGTATAGAAAAACAGAGGGAGTATAATGAAATAGTTAAATATATATATATATATATATATATATATATATATGTTGGTTTTCTTTCGGAATTTGATTCCAGTAAAATTGTGTAACTCTATATAACATTACTTTTCTTTGATAAAGATCTATATGACATTGTTTAGATTTCAAATATGTTGGATTAAACAAACAAAAAAACATTTTAATGCAACTCAAAGAAAAATACAAGAAAAAGAAATAAAGCAAATACATCATTATCTAATTCCATCCTAATAGTTATTTCCATCATCCTAAATCCAATCGGAACTTAAGAAATCCCAATAGAAAGCACTATAATATTAAACGACCGAGCTTAACCTATATTATTTAATAAAATCATTGCAAATCACTAGCTAAAGATAAGATCTAAACTAGCACTGGATTTCTACGGCCAATCTCCTAGGTGAAGAATCTCCACAATCCAAAGTAGAGCCAAACTTGTGAGATGACACGTTAATAGTGCAGTTGAGTTTTCCAACACACTCTTTAGCCACGGCTTTGACAGCATCATTGCATCCTTGGCACGTACCAACGGTGAACGAGCCACAATGGCCTAATGGATTCCCAAAGCTCGCAAATTTAACGGCTGAGATGGCTTGTTTTTGCAGGGACAACTCCACTTTGTTGTGCTCATGTGCCTTGGCACAAACCGTTCCGACCACAACCGTCTTAAATTGTACTGATGATGGATCGCCACCCATTTCTTCGAACAGAGTAATGGTGTTATGTCCACTCTCCTTCAAGAGTGATCGTGGAACATGGTACCTACAAAAGTTCGGCCATAACAAAAATAGATACCAAAATATCGCACATTGAAAAGATAAATATTTTTGACTAATATGAAAAGTTCAGACCTCTCGAGTTACTACTTATTATCAATTAATTTTATTCGTGATTCTAAATATAATATGAGAGGTTAAGTTTGGTCCAATCAAATATTTTTTTTGTAAATCCGTTTGTGAATTACTCCGCTTATTACCAATCGGTGAAATTCTATGATTTCTAATAATAAACGACCCCCTTGATTTATGAGTCCATAGTCTTGATATAAATATAACAAAGGAACTAGTATTACCATCTTTGAGTTGGTTCTCCGCACATAAAAGCACATTTGTCACTAACATAAGTTCCACGGTAGTCACATTCATCTTTGCAACCATCATCACTAGAGTTAAAGCTCGGCCAGTAACGTCCTATGCTATGACCGTTGATCCAAGCCTCGCCTTTCCAAGACCATTGAAGTCCACAATCACTGGTACATTACCAAGAGGTGCCTTGAACTTTGCCTGAGAGATCGATAATAACATTTCATTTATCATTATTTACGGAATCAAATAATGTTTTGTAGAAAGTTTTAACTAATACTGACCTTGTACCATGTCAACATCCGATTAGTTGGAAGGTTTTTCACTTGACCATTTGATTGACCAACAGATTCTAAGCTATAAACTTTCTTGTCGTATCCATTCAAACCAACCTTGTAGTCCCATTGATGCTGCGATAGATCCTTCTCGATTGTTTCGTCTCCTTTGTATCCGACTAAAGAACACAGGGCCTTTAATTCCAGTTGGACTGTTCCCAAAGAAAGGTCCATAGTTCTAAAACACAAGACCATAATTTCAACTTCTTTGAGAACAAAAATATCATATCAAAACCAATGAAGATATATATGGTCTCAGTGATAACCTGTAGTCCAACGGAAACACTGAGAAGTGAAATGTGATTAGTCCCCATGAACGAGATTAACCTTCTTCTCATATCTGTAATCAATTTGTCTTCCTTGGCTATGTGGTTACCAACGTATTTACCATTAACGTAAGCGTAACAGAGGCATTGCTATGAACTCGTAACGACATGTTTCCGCTCCAAAGTGGATCTTTCTTGTCGAGATGAACCCTAATTCAAACCAAAAACCATAACACAAATCCGTTAGAACAATAACACCATTTCAGAATATTGTAGGTCTAGTGGTTCAATGCTGGTCATGTTGATTATATTAGTACCTAGTCATTTACCAAAAGATAGTCACTAGCATCATTTTGTAACAGCTTTATTGGTCAATC